>CM038599.1:1814900-1840538 GCA_021533255.1 Ceriops tagal | reverse complement strand
AAAAAAAAAAAATATTTATAAAATTTTATAAATTTGTATAATTATATATTAAGTAAATAAAAATTATCAATAAATTAACTATTTTTTTAACAAAATTAATTTCAAATAAATTTTAAAAATGTAAAATATAAATGAATTAAAATTTCAATTATAAAGATTTAATACCAATTATTTTATATATTCCTTCTGTATTCCCGCCACTCCCGAACTCTTGGTTGTCTCTGTCAATTAGGGGAAGGAGGAGGAGAGAGAGAGAGAGAGAGAGAGAGAGATAGAGATTGAGAGATGCTGTGGGTGGACAAGTACAGGCCAAAAACCCTAGACCAGGCGATAGTCCATCAAGACGTCGCCCAAAACCTCAAGAAACTCGTAATTATGTCTTCTCCCTGGCTGCTTTTTTCTTACTATATTCCTTTTGTTCTGTTTTCAGTTTTGCCCCCTCCCTCACTTTATTTGTATTTTCTTTCAGTTTCTGTTAATTGTTACTCTAATTGCTTGCTTTTTTTTATTTTTTTTTAATTTTTCTGCATCGTGATTCGTATGTATAGGTCAGTGAACAAGACTGCCCCCACTTGCTCTTCTATGGTCCCTCTGGTTCTGGCAAGAAAACCCTAATCATGTCCCTTCTTCGTCAAATTTTTGGCCCCAGTGCTGAAAAGGTCGTTTTCTCTCTCCCTCCCTCCCTCCCTCTTTTTTTGGTGAATTTGTCATTTAAATAAAAGATTGGCAATTGGTTTATGCTTTTTTTGTTGGCTTTATTTTTAGTTTTTTTTAAGGTTCTGTAAAAGCAGAAAAAGAATAATTTTTGGTTCACACTAAGTTAATGTTGAGGTTATATATATATATAATTGCAGGTGAAGGTGGAAAACAGGGCTTGGAAAATTGATGTAAGTTTCACCTCCTTTCTTCCTTTTTTCTCTTCTCTTTTCTCTTTTCTCTTTTGAATTGTTTGCTCTATTTGTTCAATTCCGGAGGAACTTAGTTTTGTGCCATAACTGTCAATCATCTAGCATTTAATGTTTCAGGAAAAGTCAATTTGACATATTTCAGACACAATACCACAACATGCACGTTGCAATATCATGACAGTTAGTTATACATTTTTAGGCTTTGAACATGTGATCTCAAATAATGATGGAGATTGCAAATATGCATCCAATGGTCAAAATAGTGCAATGTAGACCTGTGCCTGGAGCACATCAGTTTAACGACATCTATGTAATGAAGCTCTTTATGTTGTTATTGATTCTGCTTCCATCACAAAATTCTGAGGACTTTGTTTTCCACAAACGGGGACTTTATTGCAGGCCCCTTTTGTGCATATTAAACTATTAATAACACAAATATGCTTATTAAAAACTTTTCTTCTCCTTATGCAATGCGAGGATGCCATGGTTTATGATTTGGTTTGGTTTTTTAAGTTCTACTAGATGTGTAGAGAAATAATGATTGTTTGTCTGTTTGAATATATTCTTCTTTTTGTTTTTCTGGTTTGCTTCTGCAATTCCTTTTCTGATTTTGTTTCAGGCTGGAAGTAGAACAATTGATGTAGAGCTGACCACATTATCCAGCACAAACCATGTGGAGCTAAGCCCCAGTGATGCTGGCTTCCAGGACAGATATGTTGTTCAGGAGATAATTAAGGAGATGGCTAAGAATCGGCCTATTGACACAAAAGGGAAAAAGGGATACAAAGGTAATCCTGAACATTTCCTCCCTACTGTTTCCTCTCTCACCTCTGCCCTCAAAATACTCATCTCATGGGCATCAGCATTTTGTAATATCATTGACGTCTTTAGAATTTGTCATAATGTACATATTTCAAGGTAAAACTAGCTCCTGTTTTCTTATTTTGGGGCTCTATTCATGACTTAGAAATGTTCTCTAAGCATAAATGAATCTTTTGTAATTTTTCACTTGCCATAATAGTAGAGCATCAACGTAGACAGGTATACAGTTTGTATTTATGTGCTTCTTATTAAAGAGACCTATTGGGTGCTGTATATTGATGCAGTTTTAGGCTTTCTGTATATTGAAGCAGCTTTGGGCTCTTTGATCTTGACAATAACCTACTTGTGGTAGCTCATATTGTTATGTTATTATTCTTTTTTCTGCTTTGATTGCAGGTATATTTTTTCTCTTTGGCTCGTGTTTTGTTTTTGTTTTTTGATTATTTTTGTTGCATTGTGTTCAGTCAAATCAGACTGAAAAGCTGCAGCTTAATTATTTTCACAATATAGCAGAACGAGCTGGATAGTTGTGAAGCAATTCTTTTCAGATTGAATAGCTGGTTTGCATTTTGATTGATGATTTCTGCTTATGCAATGCCAGTACTGGTGATTAATGAGGTTGACAAGCTTTCAAGGGAAGCACAACATTCTCTTCGTAGAACAATGGAGAAATACAGCACTTCATGCAGGCTAATTCTTTGCTGCAACAGTTCTTCGAAGGTTACGGAAGCAATTCGATCTCGCTGTTTGAATGTGCGAATAAATGCTCCCAGAGAGGAAGAGGTCAGAAAAGTTTGATCCTCTTACTTAGAAAGTGACGCACTTATTCAACCAATCATGATCATCATAATCTGTATGGAATATGCATTTCCTGCCCACGTGACACGCACACACGTGATCATCTGTGTCTTATCCTCTTCTTAGAAAGTAACAGACACATGAATGAATAAAATATTAGTTTCATTTCGTTATGGGCATGGGGTGCAAGACATGATTGTGTGGAGTGTACCTTTCCTTGATGTTTTTTTCTTTCTTTCTTTCTTTTTTTATTTGGTTGGGTAACTGGTATAAGAATTTCGGCAAATTTTACCCTTCTACTCTTTTGGTCAATGTTTTCAATATGTTGCACAACCCATTAGAAGTAGAGATTTTTAGATGAGATTGGCAGTGGCATTGAGTCAGACCCTTACACTTGCAATTTTGTGAAATCATCTGTGACAGATTATTGAGGTATTGGAGTTCATTGGTAAAAAAGAAGGGCTACAAGTTCCACCTGGATTTGCTGCCCGCATAGCAGATAAATCAAATCGTAGTCTAAGGAGAGCAATACTTTTATTTGAGACTTGCAGAGTCCAACAGTTAAGCTCCATAACACCTCTTATCAATCAGTAGTGGTGGTTCTGCCCGAGCATGGATAGAAAATATATAGTCTCATAGCTTCTGTCAATACTCACTTCTTTATGCTCACACCATACTGTAGGTATCCTTTTACAAGTAATCAGGCAATACCACCAATGGACTGGGAAGAATATGTTGCTGAAATTGCATCTGACATAATGCGGGAACAGAGCCCTAAAAGGTTTTACCTTCATGCCACTTATGTTATTCAATTGACAGTATTGGATGAAGTTTTGGGAACCTTCCAAACCCACTTATTTCCTTCTCCCAACTTTCTAACCAAATGAACTTTATATATTCCTTAGGCTGTTTCAGGTTCGAGGGAAATTTTACGAGCTACTTGGCAATTGCATTCCTCCTGAGATTATTTTGAAGGTATGACATCCGCCTGAATTTTATCTTTTGCGGTTGGCCATGTCATTTTATCTTTTGCTAGAAGTTCATAATTGTTCTTTGCTCAGAGACTGCTCTATGAATTACTGAGGAAATTGGATGAGGAATTGAAGCATGAGATCTGCCATTGGGCAGCATATTATGTAAGTTTTACTTATGTTGTGAAATCTTTCATTTTTCCTTTGAAGTTGCCCAGTTAAGCGGTTTTCAGTTGCTGATTCTGATGGGTAGCAACACGTCAAACATGCAGCCATTGGCTCTGCACCATTGATGTGAGGAACTTTGGGATCTCCATGGAGATTTCAATACATTCACTATACATATTTATTATAATGTTACCCAAGTTGCAGATGCTGATTCCTGAAACCATTAGAAATTTGTGTATCATAACAATATCAATGCATGACTAGGTCATGAAGATTCTTGGAAGCTTTGAGTGAGGCAATTCTGTGTGTAGTGGGAAGAACCTGGCCTTTAAAGAAGCTCTAGAAAATGATGATTTCAATTAGCTTAGCTAAAGACATTGCCATAACTTTCTATAACACGTTTTTCTGTGGCTTTGTTTTGTCATTTCCCTTTTTATCATGGTTTCATGTTTCCCCACAGGAACACAGGATGCATCTGGGACAGAAAGCCATTTTTCACCTTGAAGGTACTTGATGTCTATGGAAATTGCTGTAATAGAATAAATTGCTACAAGTAGATATATGACTTCATGCTCTGGTACCTTTTTTTTTTTGGATGTACTTAAGAAAGGCCTTTTGCTCTTGGTCATTTTTATTCTATGAATGCTTTCTACAAAATATAAATATGACGTATTCAAGGTGATATTGACATGAAAATCATTTTTACTATTTTGCAGCATTTGTGGCCAAATTCATGAGTGCATATAAGGCCTTCCTCATTGCAACATTCGGCTAAAGAAGGTAGCTTCCCCAATCTGGTTACCATCTAAGCGATTTGAAGACTGTAAATATTTCCGTTTATCGTTCTAAAACTGACAGGAAGGCAATTTATTCACATCGTCTTCCCCAAGCTTGCCTTCCCATCTATGTCTGCTGTATGAATTTTAGGGCTGCCTGGACAGGGTCTTAGATGGGCAATTTTCAATCATCTCTTTTTAATTTAATGGGATTGCATTGGGATGTCTGTTGTTTACTCTTGTCATTGATTCTATTGGGCTTAGAAGTTAGATGGACCCTCGTCAGTCTCGTATTAGACTAATTGAATTCGTAAATGAACGAGCATATTTATGCTGTCAGACGCCATATTTGGATTACCCATTTAAATTCACCAGGGTACGCATTGAATATTGGGCGAGCATTTTTGACATAAAAATTATAAGATCCAATTTCTTTATCCTTTATTGAAAATAAAGATAAAACCCTGTGTTTATTACTTCTCTTGGCTCTATAGAGTGAGAGGAATAGAAAAAGAGAATTGCCCATCATTTACCATTAACAAAAAATTACTATTGTCAAGATTTCAATTCAGCTTCCTCAGTTGACTGTTTTTAGGCGATTTCCTTAGTTATTTATTTATTTTTTATTTTTTTGGTTGTAATCTTGTAATTGTGAAGTTTCGGTTTGAAGCCCGGTTCACACGTTTCTTTGCTTGGGCCCTGTTTGGGCCAAGAAGTTGGACCAGATATGAACGAAGACCCTATAATTTAAGCCGGACGACAGATTGTAATTTGGTTGGGCTATAATTGTCACCTAAGCCCGACCCGTAACTAAAACATCCAGCAGGATAATATTTAAACCACGAGATGCCTGTCAATTCTGTTGCAGCAGAAATCTCAGGACTCCCCGGCAATTATCTGGCTGTTGCGTGTACCGTACGCACATCTTCTCTCTGCAGCTCTTGAAGAACTGAGCACGCAATATTTATAAATGATGCTGTGGGCATTGATGCATTAGTGATGTATGAAGAATTTCATATAAATTTGGGGCAAAGGATGTATGATACCACCTTTCTGCTGTGGCTTTTATGGGTGCGAAGGGTGGCAGTTCTTGCGTGTTATCAGGCAGATCCTCCTTCTTGCTCGCTTTTACTTGAGTTTGATGATTCTTTCTAAAGCGTGCAAAGAATTTGAGTCATACTTACGCAAGGCAAGTATTGTCGTATAAACATATAAAATAATGTTTTTCATCTTTAATACAAAGATAAAGAGTCTTTTAAAATAATATCGTTATTTCTAACACGGTATATGCCTTGTGCAAGAAGATTATATATGCATATTCAACTGAGTCGATTTCCTCCTTTACTTGGGACATCCAGCGTCCGGTGTCCTCGAAAGCCTGTTCTCAGACCACGATTCAGTTTTCCGTACGATGGGAAAGATACTGTCTGGCCTTTGTTCTGATTTTGGTGCTTGACGCAACTTTCACATATTGGTTGGAGAGAGAGAGGCTGGCTGCAAATGCAAAGCCGCTCCATCAGTTCATTGTTGCTGCGGGTGACCACGGCTCCGTTTCGCAATCGAAACTGAACTAGAAGACTGAACTGATTCAAAGTCAAAACCGAACCGAAAATGTAACCAACGGTTTTTTTTTTTTTTTTTTTGACCCAAAACAAAAGTCCTACTGTTAAATTACACACCTTGATATTTCCCCCCATTGGTCTCCCATCCTCCATTTATTTACTTCACTTTTTTAAGAGTTGGTTTTTCCCCTATGTTTCAGGTTTCTGTTATTGCATTACCGCTCTATAAGCTATTTACAAGTGTTTACATCAGAGGAGACTAAAGGTGAGGCCATGCATGCACCTTTCTGAATAAGCGAAGACTAGTGCAAAAACATTAGTGATTTTTGTTCATCAGATGAGAACCATTTGTCTAATAAAATGATGAGATGCAAATTCTTGGAGGGGAAGGTAGTTCAAGACCTGGAACGATGTGGCCATGTCGCATGTCATGGACAAAATCTTACTATGCATGGTGAGATGAGGTGTGACGGATCTCAGTGGCATAAGCACTAGGAACGTAAATTGCATTCCCCAGGGAGCTGTGAGCCCATCCATAGAACAAGTAAATCAATGCTCCTATCAGCAGCCATATTGAAACACGTATCCATGTGCCAAGCCTGTGCGTTACGCCAATGGCAATGAGTATGCATTAAAGATTTCTAGAAAATTTTTGTGATGTTGAGCTTAGCTCATAATCTCTAATGAGAGAAGTTAGCAGATGATTTTTCTTTTTTTCTTTTTATTAATCCATACTCACCCCAGATTAATTAATAAGTAGGTGTTGACAAGGATGCTAGCGACTGGTAAGTAAGGAACAAAAGGGCAAACAAAACCTGCACAGGAGTCTGGTAAGTCATCTTGGAAATAACCACCGTAAGCAGATTATCCTCAATTGATAACATTCGATGAAAATACCTCCTGTGTGCCCAAAGCTTTGCCTAGCATTGTCTTGCGACATGCAAGCTAGAACAACCAAACTACACAACAGAAGAGCTCCACCAATGGTAGTCCATGTGAAGCGAAGAATGCTGGTAGAATAAAATTACAAATTTAGGAATCACAGTTGGAGAGTATGACACCATGAGACAGGAAGGGAAAAAAAAGGAATAAAAATACAGTGCGTTCTAATATCCCACTACAATACTAGAAAATGAAAATTTTGCCCTTGTTTATTGTTTCATACATATTAATATGCCACCAGCTCACCTTAAATAAAAATTCTTAAGATGAGATTATGGGATTTGCATTCCAGAAGCCCATGTCTAAATAGACTGCATTAACTTATTTCTCTATGTCCATTATTTTGGCCCTGTACGTTTTATGTTCAAAGTTCAATGCTGAAAATTAAACTATTGCGTAAATATTAACTCCAAGGCATCAATTGCACTCTCAGAATAACAACATACAAATACAGAACCATAAGAGTATACAAGGGTTGCCAATGGATGACAAACCTGGGAAGCTTCTCATATGAAGCAGCAGAGGCAAGGACAAGAGCCCCTACACACACGAGTGTTATACTCCAAGTGGCAATTTTGCGTCTCTTGTGTTGAGTTTGCTGATCTGTGGAATTGACAGTCAAAATTAAAATCAATGAGTTAGCAAACTTGTGAATTTGTGTGGAGGTCTATTAACATGTTGGCTATGCTATTAATGCTCAAGGTAAAGAATTAGAAAGACTTTGGAAAAACAATAAATGGCACCGTGATTTAAAAGATAAAGAAATTAGGAATTTCATATTCCTTGCAAAGGGAAATCCAAGGGTCATTCTGACCTTGGTTGTCCAAGATGCTGATGATCCAAGATAAGAAAGATTGCATTTCGATTTTTTTTTTTTTTTTTTTATGTCAACAGCAGCCCATCAAAGCTTATAAATTTAAATAATATTCCTCATGTTGTTTTATACATTAAAATGTGCTCTAAAGTCAAGATCAAACACAGTGCTGTACCTTGAGATAAGTACTTCTCAAGAAGCGGGCATATGGCGGATGTTGCTCCATCATCCAGTAAATGATGATTGTGGTCACAGTAGTTGACAATACCCTTTGAGTTTGGACTGGGATGAATATCAGCACTCAATTGCAGTGGCTGTGAATCAGCAAAGTCTTGACATGGTGATAAGAGAGGCACCTCATCTGGGGGAATATATCTGAGTATTAAGACAGAAACAGCAACAGCAGTGAATGCAAGAAGTGTGCCCACACTAACCTGCAACCAGGAAAGGAAAATAGGGAATCCATCTGATTTAATATCCAAGAATTAATGGTAACACAGAGGAAGATATGGTCTTCCCCAATTTCAAACACACAACTTACCATCCCAGCCAACTGTGAAACTTCCATGAAAAAGGCCAGGGCTGCAGCAAGGATACCAATGATAACTGTGCTCTTCACAGGAACATGTGTGTGTTTGTTAATATCTGAAAAGAATGACGGCAGCAATCCATCTCTAGCCATTGCCATGAAGAGTCGGGGCTGAAACAAAAAAAAAAGGCAGAAATGACTGTTAATCTTATGCCACCGATCAAAAGAAAAACAAAAATCATGTCTGATCATGGAGAAAAATGACATTTGCATAGAGCACACAGATAAAAAGCTTCATGCAAGATATTGTACAAGCCCTAAAAGAAAGCTTGAAATAGAATACAACAGCAAAAACGAAAAAGAGGTTACAGAAATTTATGCACTCATTCTAGTTCAGGAAGTTTGCTTAAGTTCAGAGAAGACATTAGAGTGATTAATGATGATTATTTATTACATATTTACCTGTGGAAGAAGAGAACCCATTAAGCTTGCACAAAGTGCAGTAACTGCCCCAGTTGTTACTACATAACTGTGATTACAGAAGTTGCAAAAAATAATAAACAAATAAGTCAATGAATTGATTTAAGAACTAGAACGAAAATTTCTTGCTTACACTGCCCATTGCATTCCATGAGAAGCAAATGCTGAAGAGATTGGGGTATCTGGGTCCAAGGCATAGTATGGAACTAAACCAACAATGACAACAGATATCAGCATGTACAGAATGCAACAGATTGACAGAGAAATCCCTATACCAAAGGGCATGTCTCGTTGAGGATTTTTTGCCTGTCATAATGATTAGAAGTCTGTTATAAGTTCAAAGGCTACAGTAAGTATTCCAATGCAGGGGCCAAAGCAGCGTGAGGCAATGAGATGAAAAAATAGCCTTCAGTATGGCCCATGCACACAGAGAGAGGGATGGGTATAAATTATTAGCAATGAACATCTCACTTAATAAATGTGATATATTTGAATGGTATATTAGCTATGTCAGTCCCAACACCTGATTTAATGGGGAAACCGGTAGGATGATGGACCACATAAAGCATGAAGCAAAATAAGGAAAATCTATCTATAGTTGCACAATACTGTCTCCGAGAGTGCCAAAAAGTCAAATTTTGCAAGTTGTGTAAAGAAATTCAGCAATAAATGATCACAGTGACAATTTGTTCTTCCTCTTTTCCTTTTATTTGTTTGCCATTCATAACAAGAATTATCAGCCAGCCAAGAAGTGATTACCTCTTCAGCAGTGCTAGCTACCACATCGAAACCAATATATGAAAAGAACACTATTCCAGATCCTGTGAGAGTCCCATTTACTCCAAAAGCAAAGTATCTGTACACAAATAAAAAGGGAAAAAAAATTGATAACATCTGGTGTAGACATTGAGTGAAAGCAGATAAGGGAAGACAACTGTTACCTAGGAAGTTCATATCCAACCCATCCAGTCTTGAAAGCTAAATAACCACCAGCTATTATTATGAAAAGCATCCCACATACATTCACTGTTGTAACAATGGTTTGCGCTAATGCGCTCTGCAAAAGGAGCACACAGCCAAAGCAATTAAAGGAAGCATTCGTTAACAAACAGAACAATACATGTTATAGCTTACAAATTTCTATTTTTGGGGAGAAAGCAAGAATGCAATGTAATACCTCCTTAATTCCAATGCATAAAAGAACAGTCACAACAAGAACTAATACTGCAGCTGATGGGTCTACAATGACACCGAGCCCAGAGATGCTGTAGCGGGCTAAGAAAAAAGGCAGCTTACCCTGACCCCCAAAAAACAAGGCCTGAAAAGAACAATCAGATAAGTTATGCAGTGTCCAACATCTCTGGACAATATATCAAGCAGGCATGGGATGAAGACAAAAGCATAAGATTTGTAATATCAAAGGACACCAAAATTCTCTCAGATTGTCACACTTGAATGATTTAAAACATAAAAAGTAGATATTATAACAATTTGTCTAAAAAAACTGAGTTATCATAGGCTAAAAAGGTCAAAAGAGCAGGATACAAAATGCTTATCTTGCCCTTAACTGTTTAGGCAACAGATATATGGACTATGGTTTATGGAAAAACAGTGAAATTTGTGCCATACAGGACCACACTGAAGTCCACATGACCTTTAGTTGCCTTCCCATCATGACCCAATAGCCCACAGAGTTCTTGCAATTTTTGAGCTTCTAGGCAAGATGGGCAGTTGCTGGTGGTTTCTGGACCCAGCGGGCCAGCATGCTACAGATGATCATTAGAGGGTGTGCATCTTAGAGAGAGAAAAATACATAAACAGAAATGGTAATCAAACTCCCACCACATGTAAGTAAGAATTAAGAGTGGAGTCAGCACCTTAACAAATCTCTCCTTTCCTGTGTATGTCTCATCCATTTCACTTTGAAACAAAATATATGAGAACAAGATCACATGCAAGTAAGAATTAAGAGTGGAGTCAGCACCTTAACAAATCTCTCCTTTCCTGTCTATGTCTCATCCATTTCACTTTGAAAAAAAATATATGAGAACAAGATCACACGCAAGTTTAGTTAATATCAATGAAGCAAGAATGTAAATACATTCAAATAGAAGCAGCACATGTTGACTGCACAGGCATGGGCAATGTTACCCAACCACCCATTAAACACTTGGAATAAAAAATTGTCTCATGCAGATCAAAGAATTCATTGCTAATAATGAAAGGAATAAAAAGATCAAATCAATTTGCTTGAATTGGAATTTATGAAAGGAAAGAAAGAGCTAGAGGTAAATCTTATCCAATTTATATACCAGGTTTGGGGTTAGGCCACGAGCAATAGCAGAACCACCAATGGTGTATTCCAGAATCAGTGCCCAACCAATCAGCCATGCGGCACTATAAGACAAATGCTCAAGTAATTAGAAAGACATATGACAGAAACTAAAGAAAAATAATTCATCAACTTAATCTTAAAATTTGACAAGCTTATAGATTTTTTCCTTTATAGTTCTTTCTGTCATTTTTTAAAACAATAATGAGTTTGAACCTAAGCGTTGATATTTAAAGATAAATGACCCATAAAGTTTCCTATTACCCTTCTCCAATACAAATGTATGTGTAATGATAGGCACTTCCAGCGGAAGGGCACCGACATGCAAGTTCTGCATAACAAAATGCTGTGAGAGCAGCTGCTATTCCGGCAATGAGAAATGAAATAGAAAGAGAAGGTCCAGTTTGCTCTCTAGCGACGGTGCCAACTAGAATATATACCCCAGCTCCAATTGTTGTTCCTACTCCTGACAAAAATAACAGATTGCTAATCATTAATATACATTTAACACTTTCCTTGCATATTTGGATTCAGATAAAAAATGGCAACAACAACAACCACCAACCCTTAATCCCAAATTTAACTGGAGTCAGCTACATGAATACTTCTCATCATGTTGTTTTACCATGAACTAAGTCAGGTAACATATCATCTGCTAACAGTAAATGTTGTCAACACAGAGATACGCAAATTCAAGTGAGAAATTGTAGCATAACACTTTACCAATCAATAAAACTGACTATAACTGTCAGTAATTCAATAAAACATTGAAAAGGTAACTGACCGTCTCGAGGAGATATTTACAATAGTGTCTGCTTTACTACCATGAATATGACAACTGACGACATATAGACACTGGAAGTGCGTAAAATTTATGCAATTCAAAAGTGAAATTTAAATGGAAAGCAAAGCTAACATATTTTATAAGCCCAACCACCGAAACCACAGAAATTGAAAGAGAAAATGATAACAAACATCTGGTTCACGAATGAATGTTACAACCTTCAAACAAACAAAGACGAAGACTTGAAAATAAGTTACTGAAACTTGTTGGGAATTAAGAGAAGAATTTTGAAGGATTGAATTAGTTACCAACAGCAATAAGGTCAATAACAGAGAGTTTCTTAGCCAGCTGATGGCCACCCTCTCTCGCAACATTAATAGAATCAACTTGCTTTCTCCTAATCAAGTTGCTCAGGCCCCAGGAACCCTTTGCTGCCCCATGTTTTGGCATGTCGACAACCACACCCATTAACAGGACACGCACCAGAGGCCTCTCCTGCCTCTTTACCTTCCCACTTTCCTCCTATAAAAAGAATCAAACTTTATACAATTCCAAAAGCGGGTTGGCTTGCATTCAATTTGGGGTTAACACTCAAATGCTCAATCTCCCTTTTATCTCAATGAAAATCCAAAACTTGCTTTCCACACGCAGAGAGAGAGAGAGAGAGAGAGAGAGGGAGAGATGAAATCTGATTGGGAACAAGAGGAGGGAACCTATCAGCAAAGGTGGGCAATAACTGTAACGCAACTGACATTAGTACATATGGGAATTTTGATGCTTTTATTTATTTTTTTGTTATTTTTTTTGGTCTGTTTTATAATGGAGGGTTCAGAGGGATACACTAAGGCCCGATCACGAAATTAAGATCTTCCGCACAGCACTTTATCAGACATTTTCTAATTGACATTGACACAAGAGGAACAGAATGGAGAATGGACGGCCCTTTAATTAATTGGAAAATATGTAAATTTAATACAACCCAGTAAAGTCTAATCCTTCTATCTAAACATCCCCCTTTGTTCGCTTTACAATTTTCCATGTGCTTTTCTTTCTTTTATGCATAAAGGAAATACCCTTCGGACGCGGCTGTAGCTGCAATGCCGAGGGTTTTGATAAAATTACAAGGAATTAGATAATTCTACACTCATTCTTTGTAGATCCTTTTTCCGCGAAGTTTATTTAATATGCTATTATTTATATATATACATACATTGTTTCTTTGAGCAGGAAATCTTACAAAATTTAATGTGCATAAAATTTGTCAACATTTAGAACCCCATAAACCTGTATCCACATATGCTGATATGCCTTGTCGCATAAAACCAAATTGATCGTCACTATCATCTCTCTGTCCTCTAATTAGCACTTTTTTCATTTTTGGGGCTTGCATTGCCTTTCGCTAGTAATTGGCAATTCCGCAACCTGTGCATAGGGCATTTCACCGACTGACAAGCTTTACACCCAAAAGGCAATGGTGGGTTGAATGTGCTCCCGCTATCCACGACAGTGTCTAAACCTGCAAATTGATATGAATAGCAAAGTGGGTCCTTTGAGCAGGCCCCCAGCACGCAATTTAACCAAAAATTGTCCCAAGAGAAAAAAGCTTTTCCCGAGAACTTAAAATGAGAGTTGGAACGGCGAGAAAACTAACTTAGCAAAAGCTTGTAGCAGTAAATATTCATAGAATACAGGAACTAAAACTACAAGTGAACCCTAGTTTCATCGTTCACACGTCCTCCATTCTTAGGAATCTTTCCCCTTCTCTAGACAAATTCAACACACATCACAAAAAGGCATAGAAAGTATCAATTTCTCCATAAACTCAGCTTTTCTTCGTTGGCCTTTGTCCTCCCCCCCAACTATTTTTCCCGTCATACAACCCATGTCATGTTACAAGTTATAGTTATGCAATTTCCAGTTTCTGTCTTCTTGCCTTGGGCTCCCATTGGCATCGCCTTCATCAAGCTGGGCCCACAAGCCCTGACTTCTTTCCCCTCCATTTTCCCAGGGTTGCTGCCTTGCACTTGGATCATTTGTGTCACCACCATCAGAGAACTGTGCCCATGCAGTTCGGCTCTTTCCTCCTCCAATTAAATCATCTTCACATCCTGCCACTGTCTTTAGGAGCTCAGACTGTAAAGAGGGGCAGTTCTCCTTGAGATACCGAAAACCATCAGAGCTCATCACAGCTGCATCCAACAAAGATCATCAGAAAATATATATAACAAGCTACTGCATCCTAGAATATTGTTAAGATCAACAAGCTCATGAAAGTTTTGTGACAAAATGACAGTTATTAGTGAAGGCTAATGACAGCTAACACTATGGAACAAGCAACAAGAGCAAAGCAAGGGAAAAAAAAAATGCCAAATATACTCATACCACGAGATTGAAGCAGCTGGCGTGACTTCACAATTCTTCAAACCCAGGACAGGAATGAAAACTAAATCAAGAATTTGACCAAGAAGACTTACTCAAAATCCCTTCTGCCTCTTAAGTAGATATAGTATTGAAAGGTTGATGAAGAAGCATAATGGACAAAGCAATGATCAACAAACCAGCCAATGGCATTCAGTTCGATAGTATTGATCCTCATAAAAAAGGAAGCTCACAGGTTTTGTTTCGATCTAAAATGCAAACTTTCAATGAAAATAAATATGTGCACTACACAACTATGCAGAATAGCACCAGTTGGTTGATAGTCTTTCAAATACTTAAACCAAGGACAATAAACACAAAAATAAAACAAGACCTTTGAAGCAGTCAAAGAGTGAACAAAAGTGTTTACAAGTCCATGTTACATGAGGGGAGACATGCAAACCAATTGGTCACAATCAGCTGCTGGCAGTATTTGGAAGAGAATAGCTTTAACGCAACAGCAGTTGGATTTTAGAATGAAATTTGAACAATATTCGTCTGCTGATTTGATGCCCTTATGCTCATAATGCTCTGGCCTAATTAATAATGATTCATATGGCTATGCAAGACATTTATTTGTGGAAAAGATAAAATAATAAATTTGTAACAAAGGAGCTTGCTAAATCCATGAATCCAGAGAGAGTATCAAGTTTTCCTTTTGTTTGTACAGGTATCAAGCTAACCATGAGAACAATGAATCAAATCTACCCATGAACCAAACAAACTAAGATTAGGCAAATTTGGTTTTAAAGAAATGGAAAGAGTAGACCTTAAAGTTTGGTATGGCAAAGGAAGAAATTAATCATCTTTCTTCTATTTCCCTCCAATGTGTAAATTGCCAAAAAAAGGCAATTGGTATCCCTGATGGGGTTAGTGAATAAGGACAAAAAACCTAACTATTATGACATGACCTTAAATACTAGCAGCTACTCAACTACTATGAAACAAATTAGTCCCATAAAACAATTACTATGACCTAAAATATTAGCAGTTTGTGTAATGTGATTTTGCATTGCAAGGCAATACCTAACTTGACAAAGTTACAATATTCAACTTTCCATACAAATTAGAACTGACTAGAACAAAGAATGACTCATCTGAAAGAGGAAATATCTTAAAGACAACCACCATTCCAGGCATAGCTGTGCTTCAAAACTGCTGATCACAATGATGATGAGGGTAATGTGCATACATAAGTTTAGAAGTGTGTGTGGCTGTGTTTTTTTGTTCATACATGTGGCACATTGACAGAATTTATATTTTTCACATAAAAGCTTTCATTGGATGGACCTAGCCCAAGCATACAGCTGTCCTAGAGCAAACAAGAATAGAACAAAGACCTCCAAAACAGCAGCTGCTACCTCATACCAGAACAGCCACACAGGAAAAGAAGTGTATGCACCTTGCTTACACTAACTCATATGCCAGAAGTAAAGTCACACAATCCTTGTGAAGACACAGGTATCTCAAAATCAAATGGTTAGCCATTTAATTCAATTAAACTATGGCAAGTACAAAGCATTGTTCAACACAATATACTGTCAATATTGCATTCTCTTAGCAGTCAGCAACAATGCATAAATTGTTCAATAATGGAAATCTAGGGTACAGAAATTCAAAAAAGTGGAACTTACCTATCAGATTTTCAGCAGCAAATCTTAGGCAAACAGATTTCAAATCCATAGCATTGTAACGATCAGCGAGTGCAAGAATCTCAGTGACAGAATTCACAGATATATCCTCACAAATTACAGATTCACACATTAGCCTAAGTCTGGGTAAGTCATATTTGTGTGCTGCAGCCAACAATTTTGCAGCTAAAGTATCTGACACAGATGGCATGGATGATGAACTTGAAAGAGAAGTATCCTCATCTTCCATGAGTGCATCCCTGTATATGAAGTGTAGCAAAGCCTTTGGATATGCATGCAAAAGAATATTAAAAAGATGGTTAAACACGGATTAAGTAACCAACTTCTATGTTTCAAATTCCAAAAACTTATATGCAATAGTACACCACAATTTCAAAAGTACAACCACTCTTTATTATTGTCTACATTTCATTTTCTAGAACTTTTTGATACAAAACATTGCTCGTTATAGCTATGAGGCCACTAACTGCCTATTATTATCATCAATTGGACACTGCCCACCCTTTATGCATCCCACATCCAGTAGAAACCATAGTGCCTACATGAAGCCAACAGCCATCATTGTCTCAGAATTCATTAGAAGAAATTCCCTGCATCAATCCCTCTTTGCATCGAAGATTCTGATCATCTCATCAGAAAGGGTTGGAAGGGACAACTTCATCAGTTGAAGGCAGGATAACAACAATGCAAGGCTATGTCACCAATAGATTAGGACAATGGGATAGGAGGCTTGGTATTAGATGTGTAAAGGATGTGATTGTCAAGGAAAAAGCATAGATTATTTGTTTGTTGCCAATTAAGGTTTTAGGTGAGATCAGGGTTTGAAAGATTTACAAAGGCATATGCTTCCTATTCAAGAGTTGAATTGAAGAAATTTGGTTTTAAGATTTCAAAAATTGAAACATTGGAACAGCAGAAGAAAATTAAGATATGATGGAAATATATCACACTGTAATGCTAGTGTGGAGGAAATTTTGCCATGCTTGTGTTACAAGGGCATGCATTCAACTGTATCACTTGCCAGCTTTGATATTTTCTTCCTTACAGACTTTCATATCTCTTCAAGGGCTGGACTATGTTTTCTATACAAACTGAAGCTCTATTTCAAGCTGGGTTGTAAATTTTTTTTCATATCGTTCCAAACGCTTCTTTTCATTTTTCCAATTACAGAGATATCTAAATGGTCGCCTACACAAGTACATTTTCTCAGAGCAATGGTTTACTTTTTCTCTTTTATTGGAAATAACAGACTACAGAGAAAAGCATACCTTGAAAACCTTAGGTTCAGAATCTGTGATAACTATTTCACGATAATCTTCCTCCATTGCATCTAAAAATTCACTTTCAAATACGGGAGACCGAGCTGCCAACACCAGCTTGTGGGCATGAAACTTCTCTCCACACACATCAAAGGTGATATCAGAGCATTCCTCATTCTCCAACAACAATCCAAAATTTGACCCAAGATCAGATTCGGGAACCTTTAAGGGGTACAGCCTCGAGCAATCAACTGCAGAAACCACAACACCAACAGTGCAGTGAATTTTCAAGCAATCATCCTTAAGGAAATCTGATGTTTCAAGCATTGCCCTCCTAAAGAAACGCTTGTATCCCCTGAAAGACGAGCAGAATAAAAATTTGCCTATAATGATTAGAAACATCCCATAAAATAATAACAGCTCAATTAACCAATTCACAAGAATACCGGAATAACAATAGCAAAGAAACTCCACTTCATGCAGCCGACAATCCACATACATTTAGCAGCTATTGTCTACAACAACCATCCATTTCAATCAAAAGAATTTCATGAAAGAAAAAGAAAAGTCTCCTCATGAGGTAAGGCAAGAAATTATCAAGTAGGCCACCCCCACTCTGAAAAAAGGGCATCTCAGTGCATGAGGCTCCCACACTACATGGTGTGGGGATGGGTGAGATGTATGTAACCTTACTCCTGCTTTTACTTTCCGCAAGTGGTTTGCACTTGAAGCAAACTGAAAATGTTGTGACATCCAAAATTAATATGCCAAGTTTTTATTAACTTAATGTAACTGCCAATATCTGGGTGTCATGGTCTCACTTATTTAGATTATGGCCTTATAAAGATTTTCGTATCCATTGCTTACTTACTGCCACCAATCAAGTTGACTAACTCCCATCAATAAGCAAAGTAACAAAACCCCAATGCTCAAACTGGCAATGAAAAATAAAATAAAATAACATTCCTACATGCCACCTTTACAATTCAATGCAATGAGACTTAAATTTACCTAATATCAAAGCTTCCATTACGTCATCATAACAATAAAGACTTAAAATTTTAAAATGAAATCAAAATTCAAGAGGCCAATTAATCATTTTTATTTCCTAGTTACACAATTACCTACAAGCAGTAACACCAAATAATAATTATTATTATTAAGAACAAAATTAAATGCAAAAAAAAAAAGGCCCAAAAATCTATGACTTACCACATGCTGCCACGATACTTGAGGGTGTAGGGTCCACTCTCGAGGGAACGATCGAAATGGCTATGGACTTTATGCTTGCCTTTGCCGCTTTGATCGATAAGGGTTAGCTCGAAGAGTGCGCGGACGTCGGTGCCGTCGCTGGCGAGGGCGATGAAGACGGAGACGTACGACGAGTTGTCCTCCGGGTTCTTACCGTCAGGGTAAAAGTAAATTGCCCACTGGTAATCGCCGACGGTGAAGTTCTCGCTGGCGATGTGCTTGCCGACGCCGATTCCCTTCGCCAAGGAGTAGCCCTGGATTGTGAACTTGTGGGACCCGTTTATGGTCTTCGTCACGGAGAGGGAGTTCGTCGGGGTGCATGCCGGGGGCGAGGTGGTCGGTGGCATGGGTGCGTGTTTGGGTGGCCTGAATTTCGGAGGGGAAATTGCCCGGAGAAGATTGGAACCGGAGAGAGGTTTTGAAAATGAGAGGGAGGAAGAAAAGATGGGAAATTTTGGGGACTGCTGGTTTTTTTTTTTTTTTTCCGGGCGACGACGACCGAATAATATAGTATTGATCATAATTAATAACAACAATCATATTTATTTATTAAATACAACTTCATTACCGTTGAAGTTTATGACATGGTTTTGAATTATAAAATTGTTGATATTAAAATTAAATATATATAAAAATTTTAATTAAATCAAATAATGTTTTAGATAATAAATTTTATTTGGATAAATTAAATGGGATTAATAATAATGATAACTTTTATTTATAAAAGTATAAATATAATAATTAATATAATTGTTAAATATTTCTTTAAAAGTAAAAAATGAAAAGCTAAACTTCATTACGCATGATAAAATTGATGCATCTCATGTTCAAAGCCCATTTGCGATCTCATGTTAAAAATATTTATTATTATTATTATTATTTATTTCCATATTTTATTTATAAAACTTATTTTTTGTATTTATTTAATATAAATATTTTATTATATTTTATATATCTTATAGAGAAACAAAAGAAAAAATATGAATGTAAATGCAATTAACTAAAAAAAGTAAGAAAATGCTTTTGCATATAAGAGAATCTTATTTTCATAAATAGAAAAATGAGAATAAAATTCTCTTTCCCAATCATCGAGAATAATAACATTTCATTTCTATTCTTGTTTCCTATAAAAAAATACCCTTTAACTAAATACCCCCAACTGCAACCGTAACCGTTAGATTACATATTATAATAACAACTAACCAAAATGATTGTATTTTTCATGGACTAGTGTTGCTTAAACATTAAAAACTTGTTCTCGTGTATTAAATTTGATCAGAAAAAAAAAAAACCCATTTTCCCTAATATGAACACGGAATTTAACCTGACTTACTGAATCGTATGAATCAACACTGAATTACCCAGATGACGACCCACTTTCAGTTAAAGAAAAGGGGCAATGCCGAAATCCATGTTTGAGTTTTCAGCCCCTTTTTAGAACAAAGCACGGAGCAATTATACTATTGAAGAACTAAGAACACAGTTGCACGTTTGAGGCATAAGTGAAATGAAATCAATAGCTCACGAGAAAGAGCCAATTTTGCACCTCTTGCTAGAATTACATTGGTCAAATAAGAAAACAAGCAGCTCAATTACACCTCCTGATGGTTGAATGGTCTCTGAAAAAATTGCTGCACCACTCACAGCAGTTGCTACCAATGCAACGAACCAAAGTTGAAACTCCAAATTCTATGCCTTCCCTATTCTGCAAAGCCTTGGCACTACAATCCCTAGCTGCTACTTACCACTGCAGTTGCTACCAGTTAAACAAGTGGGACCATTTGCAACTCTCCACAACAGTCTCATCCGTAGAGTCTGATTCGCTTCCCACTATTTCTTCTGAACTACATTCACTGGGAAGGAGTTGCATTCGGTCAGCATTCTCAACGATCCATTCGGTGACTTCTGGAGATGCTGCCCATTCTGCCACAGCTTGCCGAGTTGTTTCCCTTGTCAATTCCTTCAATTCTTTTTTTGTTATCTTTTTCCGCTTAGGGATCTTGTGAAAGGTTGAATAATAATCCCGCCGGTCTATCACACCTGGATGACCAGCTGGTGATATTAAACCTGCCAAATTCAATATGACAAATTCACACCATGTAGGGAATGAAAGGAAAGGTCACAGAATGAGCTTACACATAACATCAAATAATGAGCTTAAACATAGCATCACATAATGAGCTTACACATAAGCCATAAAAGATGCACGCAATTTCATCACGAAAAAAGCATTAGAAACTGTTTAAAAGCCACTAGGTTCAAAGGTAAGAATCCTTCAGATGGGAGGAAAAATTAAGATCAAAAAAGGGATTCTGGTGCTTGTCCTTCCTATTCCCTGCTCTCTTGTTCTCCATTTTTTTTGTTTTTTTTTTGTTTTTCGGTTTGCGGGGGACTAGGGGAAGGGTTGTTGTGTTCATGAATGGAGACGGTGTGAGTAATGTCAGTAATCGTCCAATACATTCCATCTATAAAAATAGCAATAGCTAATTCCATCCTTGCACTCTGCCATAACTTATTAAGAGACAGTCTTCAGTCAAAATTGGGGCGCACAACTCAAAAATGTTTATCCTTGAACCTTCTTGGAGGAATTCACTTCATAATACTCATGGAGGGATTTACACAAAAAATCAGTGATGCTGTTTCTAGTAAGTATAATAACTCAGCTATTGCTTAATGGAACAAATATGCAGAAAAGCATACAATAAGAGCAAAATTACAGTACAAACAACCATTGAACAATAAGACAGCTAACTAACAAGGAGTGAAAAGCGGAGGAAAAAAACAAAAAAAGGGATAAGGAGAGGGCAAAAAAAAGAGAGTCAGCACAGAAAACTAGTACCTTTAACAGGAGAGTTGGTCCAGCCAGATAAGCTCTTTGGACTACTCATCTTCCCTGCAGGGCTGACTTTTGCTGACCTGCTCAGGAATTCAGCACGGTTCCGCTTTATTGTAGCCTGTCTTGCTGATTTTGGCCAGGGACTTCCACCCACAGTGTACACCCCATCCCTTTAAGTTGCATGCAGAAGTAGGAGATTAAATTACAGATGCAATGCTTAGACAACCCCCATCATATTTACCTTATTTAATAATCATAGTGCATCATCTAGTCACCTCAACTTTGTTTTTCCTCGGATTCATTGTTATCACTCAATCTGTTTTAACAAAAGGACCATTTGCTTTGGAGCCCATAGATTACATCAAAATTACCCCAAACATGAGATACATAAAAACTATCTTGAAAAAGCCAAAAGAAAGCAATTATAAAGTCCTTTAGAAAAACAGATTTACCTTCAGTTGTTATAAAAGAACTGACAGTAAATAGAGCTCATAGCAAACCAAGTAAATGTCATGAAAGAAATGCACTAAAACTCATAGAAACTTACATTTGATCAAACCACATAGTGACGTGAAAGCAGATGAAAGCAGAAGCAGCCAATGCAACCATTGCTAGAGGAGTATCAAGAGTGCTCTGGGAGAGTAAGAAATGCAAAGTTAGTATACATATGGGAAAAAAAAAAAACAGAGAGAGAGGGGACTCAAAAGCCAACAAATAGTTTTTTCTAGACTTGAAATTAACTGACTAAGAGACCAATAAGGTGAATATCAAAATGATCCACAAATACCAATTGGTGAATGAGATTGTGTAAAAAGAAAAGATCAGGCAACAACTTGTGAAGCATGAAGTGGAAAGACAGCATGATTGGCGTATGAAGTAATGAAATAACATATCATATTTGCATGATGCCAAGTCTTCTACCATGCAGCTCTGGTGTGCATGGCAGGTGTAAGTTATTTGCCTCCTAAAATGGAGTTGCATGCTAACATGACTAACATAAGTGCATAATTAGTCATGCATGCTACAAATAAGCTGAGTTCAGCCAATGATAAATTAAATACAAATTGCAAGCCAATGCATAATTCTTGTTCACCCCAACATGTGACCTAATTTTATCTATACAGCATATTCTCAATAGTTGGATCAGGTTATGCAATGCTTTGCAGTCAAACTGCCTACAAAAGTTTAAAGTTTTAGAATCAGTTAGCAGGACCTGGCAATATGACCTTCATGAAGGTTTTTAATTATCTGTTTTGAGTCTTGATCAAAAGAAATTGAACAAATTGGAGCAATATTTAATTACCCATGACTTCTTATTATGCAATTTATTGAGCATATGCAAGAGATAAGCTGGTAAAGTTTGAGTTCGTGTATAGATTGACCTATGCCTCAAGGCCCTCAACCATTACTTCACTTGGACTGGGGACTAGTCATGATAGCTTGAAACATGCAGTGTCCTAATTAAATCCCAGGGTTTCTTCAGGCTTGAGGTGATTGGGCATTTGGGCTAAATTTACAAAGTGGCTCAATATCATGCACGAAAGAAAAGATTGCTTAAAACTGTGGTACCATGATTTTGAAGAAGAAAAGCAAAATAACCATGCACTAAGAAGGGGTATCTTGGGTAAATTTGAAGAGGGAATGTAACATGTGGAATGTCTGCAGAATGGTGCAGCACTTGCTGCAGCTGTACAACATATTTTCATTCTTGGGGCACCCAAGCAACCATTGAGACCTCTAGTTTAAATGTCATATCAAAATGTCACATAAATGTGTTATGCTGTAGCAAACCTGAAAAATGAAAGTGGTTGCAATGATCCTCATTGCCCATTTTACAAACTGGGCAACACCAATATCAACTGTTCCATCTTTCGAGATCACATATTTCCTCACAACCCAGCACCCCAAAGCAGCTCCTGTGAGAACAATCCCCACTAAAAAAAATATATAGACCTGTGAACAAAACAAGGAAATGTCAATTTGTTTTTTTCACATTTTTTGGGGGATTATAATACAGTCATAAAAACACAAATAAAATAACTCATATGGACCTTTTCCTTTTCCTTTTGTTATTTGTACAAGTATTTAAGGGAAGTGGCCTCTAGAAGAGACAAATTCAAGCAATTATCTACCTGTCATTATCAAAAAGCCTCATATATCTACATAATAAACAAACAATGTGGGCTGGATCATGTATTTATCTTACAAGAAAGTAATGCCAATCAAGAAAAGCTGACCAAAACACTGTGGATTAGAATATCATTATGCTCATATTCACACAAATAACAAGAAGTCTGGGTCTTTCAAATGAAAAAGGAAAAAGGTAAAAATAACAGATAGCATGCAGCAAAATTGACAATTATACATGGAAGTATGCGAAAAAAAGTTTTAGGATGTTGATGACATTGAAATGATCAAACTCATCCTAATGCCAGTAGAATCAAGAAGGCAACGACTTACTGGATTGTGCATTTCTTCACTCAGTCCAAAGTTCACAAGAATTGAATTTACCAACATTGAGATGTGATGTAATATGTATGTGCCAGCTCCAAGCTGCAGTACCAAAAGAAGAGTGAGACTTCTATATTGAACACTAGTTGGAATATGAAAGCTAAAACTAAAGTAAACTTTGCTCACCACCGATCCATAAATGGAAAGATAGAAAAAATTTTTCCTGCCAGTCGGCAAAAGTTTCATTCCCTGCAATATTACATCCAGGAACAACAGCGTCACCTATCTGCATATCAACAACCACACACTAACATAAAAGAAATGATCACAACTCATAACATACTGATATTGAAAAGCATGATATCCCTCTAATTGTTGACAATATGAGTCAATAAATTACAAGAGATCACTAAAAAGTTTCAACTAATTTAAAACATTAAAATGAGGAAATCAACCTGATACTTTGCAGTCCTTCAGGATTGGATAAAAGCTTATGGTAATTACATTCACAAGGGATATGTGCAGACAACATTTACCAAGAGGTGTTAGATTTAGGCCTAATCCAAACAATTTCCAGCTCATTTTTGGTGGTGAAAGTTTCACCCAACCACAAAGGACACTGCCCCCCAAGGCAAAGAGCTTTATTTCACTAGTCTTAACTGATAATCTACCCAGCTCAGCTCAATATATAGAAGTTCAAAAGCATAAACAAAAGAGGTAAAAAGAACACAATGAATAGAAATCAATGAATGTAGAGTTTAAATACCTGAAAGAGAATGATTATAATAACAAGGAAAACACCAATGGCCATTGAAGTGCTATAATAAAAAGGAACCCAACTGCTGACTATCGGTGCCAGCATTAGTAGAACAAACCCCATTGCTAGACAAAAAAGGTGCCATGCTTGTGGATCTGCATGAAAATTAATAATCGATAAGAATGAAGGAAAGTAAGTACATGGCAAGAATAAAATACTGCAAATAAAAAAGGATAGGAGGAAAGTAAACCTTCCGAAACAGAGATAGCAACAGAACCAGGAAGTTCACCAATGAATTTTACATCGAGATATCTCTCCTCATAAGGTGACATAATAGACTGCCACAACCCTTTATGAACAGTTCTCCACGCATCCTTTCCACAATCACATAAACCAAGTGAAGCATTCCTGCAAACAATACATAAATGAGAAATAAAATCTTGACTTTTCAATAGAAGTAAGTCAAGTAGCACGGTTTAGAAGAAGTTCAAGACAAAGAAAGAAAAGAAAAGAAACTAAATTTGCTTACATGTGAAAACAAACTTGAATTCTACCATGCAACTTCTCAGGGATTACAGGAGATGGAGCCACGGTAACATGAAAGGAATTAGGATAACTCCCAAGCTTCAATCTTGAACGACCAGAAACTCGAACTCGTTCACAGAATAAAGCGTCTTTGGAATCAAGATTAAAGGTTTGCATGTGATAGGGTAATGGAGTGACATCCAGGACTGGATTTTTTATGTCAACACCTGCACTCATAAAATGCAATGCTGATATTCAAATGCAATTAAACAAAATAATAATAATAATAATATTATTATTATTATTATTCAACCAAGTCCTTCCAACGCAGAATAAACAAGAATGGAAATCAAATAAGATGCGAAAAAATCCCAATTCAAGTAACATATTATGAAACAACTCATACACAAGTTCACCACACATGAAGGCATCTTCCGAATTGTTTTGAAATATCTTTTACGTTTTTTATACATTCAAATAAATGTCTAACTACAAAGTTGCCTTTGAAAATTTATACTCCTAATGAAAAATCAATCTCCAGATAAAGCATCGCTAGTATCGTACAAGGAAGACAAGTGTACTGAACATAAAAAAAAAAAAAAA
>CM038599.1:1749317-1814500 GCA_021533255.1 Ceriops tagal | reverse complement strand
AAAAAAAAAAAAAAAGAATGAATCTTTTCGTCACCCATAAGAAGAATGTCATTGACTCCAAAGCAAAAAAAAAATAACAAAAAACAGCTTGTCACCTAAATGGGATGATTAAAACTACCCCTAAATATGCTTCCAAAAGCAAATGGAAAATAAGAAACGCAATTACAACAAGTCCCAAGAGCCAAAACCCCACAATCAAAAATGAATCTTTGGCAAATATCCACAAGCAACCAAAATTTCGAAGCAAGGTGGCTGTAGAATCCAGTTTAGACTTCATACTTAATTGCACTCTGCATAACCGATTAACAAGAATAGAACCAAAACCCCATTTAGTCCCTAACAACGATTCAAAAACGAAAAAAAGAAAAGGGTTTGTATTTCGTAAGAAAATACCTTTGAGGGAGGAATCGTGAGAAGCGCGTGAGAGGAAAGCGAACCAGAGAGCGACAGATGCGAAGAGAAGCGACCAAAGAGAAGAAGAAGAAAAGCAGCCCATTGCGTTTACTGCTCTTGTCTTCCCTCTCTCTATCTCTCTCGTTATGGTGCCTCAGCAGAAAAAGGTCGGCGTGAAGTTGCCGAAGAAAAGAAAGGAATGTACGGAGAAGCGAACTTGCGTTGGGAGAAAGCTTTGGGCGCTCAAATGTTTTGTTTTGTCTTGTTTTGTAGTGTTTTTTTTTTTTTTTTGTAATACTTTTGTTGGCGTTTAAGACGAAATTGTGAACAGTTGCGAATCCGTTTGGTCCTGCTTCTGCACACCGTTTTGGGCATTGGCCTTGCATTTTGCTTCAAAATTAAGCATTGTCCATGGCGGTGGCTGTACTAAAAAATAATAATAATAACAATAATAAAGTTTCGATCTGGACCTGTCATGAATTTTCAACTTTTTTATGTTTGTAATTAATGTTTTATCCGTCTCGTTAAAAATTCGGGTTTAAAATAAATATTTATTTAGTCAAAGAACATGTGCAACTAATGGAATTATAGAAACGGCATGCCGTTTTAACTCTTTTTTTTTTTTTTTTTTTTGGGCCCTTCGACAGAACCAGCCATTCTTCTCTCTCTATTTGTAGTCAATTGATTCATGGGGTTTTCCCTTTCAATTTTTTTCCCCCCTTTTTCTATTCCTCATTGATTGAGGGGCAACTTCATTGGCAGTAAATATGGGAGGGGGGGGGCTCCCAATTGAATAAATAACATATATTATTATTCTTCTCAGAGTGGGGAATTTTTTTTTTTTTTTTTTTGCATGGGTCAATTACATCTTCTGGCAGGAAAGCAGCCAAAGGGTCTTCAATGATAATTACATTACGTCTTCTGTTTTGCTCTTTGCTCGTAGCCTTTCCACTTTGCTTTGATGATAACGTGAACGAAAATTATGGCAAGAAATGGATTTTTTGTAATCTCGGCGATTCTGTAATTTTTATTTGATTACCACTTATAAATTCAGAAAAAAAAAAAAAAACTTCGTATCTAGTTAACTTGACTTACTTATAACGTTAGTCAAATTATATAAAAAAAAAATCTTTAATTATCTTAACATAATCTCCCTTAGAAGTCAAATTTTATTTGTCCAATTTTGTAATGGGATCCTTGACCCCTGTTTGACTTGACTTAACACTTTTCGTTTCTTTTTTTTTTTTTTTGGGAAATCTGTGATCCCAACAACTTTCTAACATTTGGGCCTCAATTGCATAAGAAATCCTTTCATGTTCATGTACTTGCTATTTTTTTTTTTAGGGGGGGAGGAAATGTCAATTAACCTAAAAGCAATCGTTATCTATTGGGACCCCCCCCCCAAAAAAAGAAACTATTTTTGAAGCAAACAACCTAAAAATACAAACAATTTTATATTTATTATACTATATATTTAATATATAAAATACGATAAAATAATATATGATAAGTCAATTTTATTCTAGTTTTTATATAATAGAATCAGATTAATTTTTTTGATATTATTTCATTGTGCTTCATGATTCTCAAATGCAATTTATACTAAATTTTTTAATTAAAAAGATGTCATTACAAAATAATAAAATGGTCGGGCATCTATCTGATGTGTAGGTAATTAGATTTTTTTTTTTTTTTTGAAGGTTGGGTTAGAAATAAAAAAATAATTTTTGAAATTCCACGGTGGAAAATAAGGAGATATTTTATTTTTATTTTGAAAAAGAAGAAAGATAATTGTGAAAAATCCGGCGAAAAAAGAAAGGGGGTGGGGGGATATATGCTCAACTGGCCAGGGGCGAAAGCCAGAGCTTACAGGCTAATGCTCCTCTCCATCTCTTGCAACTCCAAAACCCGAAAAAACAAAAATTAAAAATTAAAAAGGAATAGGAGGCGAAGAAAGCAAAACGCAATCTCTAAGCGTCGTTTCGCAGACGTAACCAGGACGCGGGGTTGGCTTCAGGGGAGCTCCGTGATCGGATGGCCACTTTCGCGAGCTGTAACTTCACCGCCGTTAGTTTCAACCTCCGTACAGGCCCCGCCCTCGGTGGTTGTTTGCGGGGGAGATTTGTTCGAGTGTTCGAGCGCAAGAAACCAAGCAAGAATTCTTCTTCTTCGTGCTTTCTGTGCAGATGTAGAAGTGGAAGCGCTTCGAAGAGAGAGGTCTCGTTTAGAAGTTTCGTTAAAATTCGATGTTTTAGTAGCAATAATGGAGGGGATAATCGCAGAGAGAATAGCAAAGAAATTGATGATGATAATAATGGCGGTCAAGATTCCAATGTCCAAACGGTGTCGCACGAGGAGAAAAAAGACGAGAGGACTGGCAGTGAGTACGGTTCCGTTTCTTCAAGGGTACATTGCTTTCTTTTTCCCATTAATTTGTTTTAATTCGAAATTTCTGTATTTTTTTGTATTGAAATTTGTGTGATTAATCATTTCATTTCATTTCATGTTACTATAAATGGTGGTCTCGGCTTCAGATGAAACTACAATGCCCTTGGCTTTCTTTCGATGGAAATTTTGACTATTGGAGCTAAGTTTAGATTAGATGAGATTCATACTTTCCCCGTTAGTTGTTTTCCTTCAGATCAAGAACTTGTAGAATCAATAGAAGCTGAATGATTGAAATGGAGTGTGAAAGCATACTTGGTCTTCATTCACTTGGAAGTGATATTTTTTGGTTGGTTCTGGTATACCTACCTTCCGAGCAGTAAAACTTAGTAGCAGCTTTATTCATTCGAACGTCCTGAAGCTGTTCTTGTGAGTTTAAACCAGAGACTGCCCTTTTTGCATGCTTTTTACTTTGTTAACTGACAGACAATGAATGTAGAGCATGGAAAAATCTAGTAGCTAATATGACAATTCTTTGTCTCCAACTATACTGCTTCGAATTTATTAGCTGGCTGTTGAGATAGGAGAGATCTTGCTTGAAATGTGACGGCTAAAATTTGAAGCAATATGCAAAATCTAGTGACTCATATGATCAATTTTTTGAATTCTGATACCTCAATGTTTTGCCTTCTTCAGCCACCTACTATATCCCCAATTGGACCAGGTTATAACAGTTTCCAAGTTGACTCTTTCAAATTGATGGAGCTTCTTGGACCTGAGAAGGTCGACCCATCTGATGTAAAGCTAATTAAGGAGAAGCTTTTTGGATATTCGACCTTCTGGGTGACAAAGGAAGAGCCATTTGGAGACTTTGGCGAGGGCATTCTTTTCCTTGGGAATTTAAGAGGAAAGAGGGAGGATGTTTTTGCCAAACTCCAGTATCAGCTGGTTGAGGTCACGGGCAATAAATACAATCTTTTTATGGTGGAGGAACCCAACTCAGAAGGACCAGATCCCCGTGGTGGGCCTCGAGTTAGCTTTGGTTTGCTAAGGAAAGAGGTCTCAGAACCAGGGCCAACAACACTTTGGCAATATGTGATTGCTCTCCTGTTATTCCTTTTAACCGTGGGTTCCTCTGTTGAGTTAGGAATCTCATCTCAGGTAACCTAATGGCCATTCTTTTCTTTACTTCATGCCACTGAAATTAACGTCTGGATAATTGCATCCTTTATGATTCTAGCTTCTTTTTGGATGTTGATGGTGATGGTTTTGAATGCTTCATTCCTCCTCATGCTTTGATTGCATGTGTTCTAACAGATTAATCGTCTTCCTCCAGAGGTTGTGAAGTACTTCACTGATCCAAATGCCATTGAACCACCAGATATGGAGCTGCTTTATCCATTTGTGGAGTCTGCATTGCCCTTAGCTTATGGTGTGTTGGGAATTCTGTTATTTCATGTAAGCAAAACTCTAATTATTTCATGCTCTGCTGAAAAATGGCAGCCCCTCAACCCCAAAAAATACATGATTATCATGTAGTTGGGCCCAAATTTGTTAATGTAACCTGTATATTGTCATTGTCGATTGCTGTGTGAACTGCTAGGCAGAATGTTGGGTCACTGCACTGTCAGAATAACTGGTGCTCCTCTACATGTTGCTGTGTTTTTTTTTTTAACAAAAAATTATGAGACTTTTATTCGTAATTATGTCCTGAGATATAGAGGATGGTAGTCTGAGCATGCAAACAATGTCATGTGATTTGTTCAACTCCATTTGAACCATCCTAGGATGAATACTCTGGCTTCCAATGCCAAATATGCATCAATAGCAATATGCTATTTAATCATATGTTTCAAAAATTCTACAATGGCATGGAGTTGAGACCCATCATTTAGCAGTTCTTTCATTATTTTCTCACTATTTCTTTGATCAGAATTCTGGTACATATTTTATGATGCAATCATTTGTATTTTGGTCATTGTCCTTCTTTGTACTGATGAAGCTTGGTCATGTGCAGGAGGTTGGGCACTTTTTGGCTGCTTTCCCTAAGAAAGTAAAACTAAGCATCCCCTTCTTCATCCCTAATATTACACTTGGTAGCTTTGGTGCAATTACTCAGGTAAACATTATTTGTCTTTTCATGGAAATGAATTGGGAATATTATTTTCAATTGAAGTCTCTTTGGCTTTTTTTTGGGCCTTCTTTTTGGTCGAAGCTCTTTTTCTCTTCCGTATGCAATGGGAGATAACTCAGTGGAGCATTGAGAGTATCAATTTTGTCCAAGCAACACTGCCATAGCTACTTTTATGATAAGGCAAGGCAATTATGGATGGAATCAGTCTATGCAGAAGTTTGAAGTATGGTTGTTGTTGTTCCTGTATCTGGAAAAATTCTTCCTTTTCACCTTAGTTGTCATGCTTTACCAGTTATATTTTGGTGACACATTTTCAATTCTTCTGTGGAGATCTCAGATTCTTGTTATGGTTCACATTTTACTAGAAAACTTTGGAGACAATATCCATCATTATGTTTTGCTTCAAGCTACCCATAATCTTAACCATACAAGAATAAAAGAGCTGAACTCATTTGTGCTGAGTGGCAGTTTTTTTTTTTTTTTTTGGTGTAGTTCAAATCTATTCTTCCTAATCGGAGTACAAAAGTTGATATTTCACTTGCGGGTCCGTTTGCTGGTGCCGTGCTTTCTTTCTCAATGTTTGCTGCTGGTCTGCTGCTCTCGTCAAATCCCTCTGCTGCTGGAGATTTGGTGCAGGTTCCTAGCATGCTGTTTCAAGGTTCTTTGCTTCTTGGACTAATCAGTAGAGCGACTCTTGGTTATGCGTATGTTTCCTCTTTATGAATTGATAGCTTTTTTAATTTTCTTGGGGATGAAGCTTCGGTTTCAAACTAATTACCTCGTAAATTTGGTCTCTCTAATTCTCTTTTGTTTATCTGGCACATGTTGTCTAGATAATTTTTAGTAACATGTTGCTGTTGTAAATGTTCAGAGCAACGCATGCTGCAACAGTTTCTATTCATCCTCTGGTGATTGCAGGCTGGTAGTGTATTATACCTTGACTACTTTCATCTCTTTGCATATTCAAATATGCTTATAAGTAATTATGGCAGGTGTGGCTTAACCACAACAGCTTTTAACATGCTCCCGATTGGGTCTTTGGATGGTGGAAGAGCTGTACAGGTACGGTGTCACTCTTTTGACAAAGCCATAAACAAAAACACTGCTGAAGAAAATTTTCTTTGGAAGAGATTTTACTTGATTTTCACATGCTTCTGCAGGGTGCCTTTGGAAAAACTGCACTAATGGGATTTGGATTGATAACCTATGCATTGCTTGGTTTTGGAGTGGTATGCCTAATCTCTGTTAGTCCTATTATCACAACAATTCAATGGCATTTGCTGCATGAAAGTCAATTTTTGTTTGATTCAATTTGTTTTTGATATGATATATCATAAGCACATTGGCACCAAGTTGTTGGAGACATCAAAAGACACGTAGATGTACTTTTTCACAATGGTTTGTTTTTTGTGGTGGATTCAATAAACGAGTACTTGGTATATGAGTCCCCAATACTGAGGTTTAACCTACGACACAGCCTTTGCCTGTTAACTGGCTAATGGTACCTTCTTTTTTTTTTTTTTGTGTAATTGAACCCCATTTTTTCACTATGTCTCAGCTTGGTGGACCTTTGTCTCTTCCTTGGGGACTATATGTCTTGATATGTCAGGTATGCAAACTACAAGAGATACTAAGAAACTGTTGATATCAAATTACCAAGTGATTGTTTTTCAACCTCTAAAATCCTCTCTTTCTTTCAGCTTCTTTGCTTTCCCCCCCCCCTTTTCTGCTCATTCTTGTTTGAATATATTTGCTTAGAGGGCTCCTGAAAAACCATGCTTGAATGACGTGACGGAGGTGGGGACATGGAGAAAAACAGCTGTTCTAACGGCTATTTTCCTAGTTGGATTGACGCTTCTTCCAGTGTGGGATGAGCTTGCAGAGGAGTTAGGTATAGGCCTTGCAACAACATTTTGAGGTATATGACATACCTAAAAGCCAATTTTGACAGATTAAACTGATAATCAAGCAACAGCAAGAGGGGTCATCTGAATTTGTAATTGCTTTACCATTTTTTAATTTAATTGCTTACGGTCATGATCTTTCAGTTGATTGCTCTTGGGAAATTTGTTTTTGTCCTTGTTTGTATGTCTGATGAAAGCCCGTGGATTACATGCAAGATGATGGCAAAAATAAAGATAAAATGTGTTGATCTCTTGGAGGGATCCACCTCTAAATGATTTCTTTGAAAGTATCAATTTCAAATAAATTATAAGTTTTTGAATTGTATTTAATTAATTGAATTAAAAAATTATATAAGTATTATATATTTATAGGCTTATTTCTCTCTAAATGACAATATGTGGAGTGTGCAGTGTTCACATTTATAAGGTCTAGAATTTCTTTTTTTCTTGTCTACTATGAGCGCTTGGTAACAAACATTAAATTAAATTTGAGTGGGAGCAATTGTAAGGTCTAAAGATCTTTTTTATTTTTTCGAGATGGGCTTTCGTCGCACCTAGAACTCTTAACTTAATTAACGAAATTATTTATGGGCATTTTTTATTTCTCCATTTACTTAAGAAGTCGAGGGGGGTGTTTATTAGAAATGTGCTGTCTCTGTAAAGATTGTAAATATTCTCGTTGTTTATTAATAATGTAGTCTCTGTTTTTGAAAAAAAGAAGAAGAAGAAGAAAAAGAAAGAAATAGAGAAAAAGGAAAAGGGAAAAAGAACGAAAATTCATTGTCATATAAAGATTTAAAAGTGAAAAATGGAAAAGGAAAAGGAAACAAGAGTGGAGTTGTCCCTCCTCGCATGGTACATATGATGCCTATGCACGTCTGGTCCCGCTTGAGCTTACCATCCCGCACGCCAAGCACAGCACGAATCTTGTGCCACCCCATGAAGACAAACCTTCTCCAATCTAAACACACACAAACATTATTGACCATTATAATATTGCAACATCAATTTGACACTCCGTATTAGTTTAATCTGAGTATATAATATAATAATAATTATTATTATTAACTGAAACACAATTAGCTATATTTCTAACCCTTCCCTTTGCACGTGCTTCTTGCACTCCCTCTATGCCTTGCATACCAAATGTAACGATCCTTTCTCTCTTGTTATTTACTTGCAAAAGTTTCATGTACTTATTTATTTCCCTCTCTCTCTCTCTCTCTCTCTGTGTGGCAATTCAATCACCAATAGATTGGACATATATAAGTATCTTGAATTAACTAACTTTCATATATAAGATGGAGATCTTCTCTTCAATTCGGCTAAAAATAGGCCATGTATTGTGGGAATAATAAAAGCTTGTCACCATGTTAAAAAACTTATTTTCTTAAACTGCTTATGGCAATCTCAAATGCAATCGCTCGATTTTGATGATTCGACCCTCCTCAACTTCCAGCACATAAAGATGTTTTCTTTCTTTCTTTCTTTCTTAATGACTTAGAATACCTTACAGGTAAACCCCGGATTGCTAGTACGCCCCACCGTCACGACTCTCAGTTGCATTCATGCTTCGAATGCACTGAACTTAGACTAACCCACCTGACCATTACGCCCAACAATCTGTATATAAATGTTTGCGGTAGTAGGTTACATTGATCTCATTGCTTTTATGTGCATTCTATTGTAAGAAAGATATCTAAGGGGGATTAGTGCACTCATGCATACATAGATACATACATACATATGCATATATATATATTTGAGAAACAAACAAAAAGAAGCTTACCACATTCACCTTGCCAACCCCTTCACGAGACCAACGTTGCCCCCCTCCCACTCCATTTTGGGTTCACATATAAAACCACCAACACCACCACCTTTCTCTTTTGCTAGCCCTTGTGCTCTCCTTCTTTGTGCTCTTCCATCGATGGCCGACTCGCATTCTGACACCTTGTCAGAAACTCGGAGGAAGGGAATCGGCAGGCGCGGCGCCACCGAGCCGAACGAGGTGTCTGCCTCACAGATGGCAGCCCAATCGCCCCCATGTGGTGCATGCAAGTTCTTGAGGAGGAAATGCATAAGTGGGTGTGTTTTTGCACCTCACTTTGGTTCGGACCAGGGCGCAGCCCGGTTTGCGGCGGTTCATAAGGTTTTTGGTGCTAGTAACGTTTCCAAGCTATTGCTTCACATTCCGGTTCACCGGCGGCAAGAAGCTGTTGTTACAATATCATATGAGGCTCAAGCAAGGCTCTCTGATCCTGTTTATGGTTGCGTCTCTACAGTACTTGCCTTGCAACAACAGGTTCATATATATACATATACCATATTCAATTTTCATTTAGTCATACATATTATTAATTCATTAATTAATAACAAAGGGGTGCTGCAGATGATATCTTTAAGCTAAACCCATTTGAGAAAGACGCAAATTTGTAGATGGAGAAGTCATCTTTATTTATTTGTTGCCTGCTTTTTGTACCCATTAGGTGTTTTTGTTTGACGTGTGTACAAAGATTTGTACTTGCGTGTGTTTGTTGTAATTTATGTTAGTTTGTATACTTTCGCTCAATGAAGAGCCATATAAAAGGTGATGTACACCGCAGGAAACATGAAAAAGACTGGGAAATTATAATATGGTTTGATTTCATTATGTTAGTATATCCTTTTGAGTGCAAGTGTGGGACAGGATAATGATTTATTCCATTTTTTTCCCTTAAAGATATATGTACTTACATATATGTATTGAATGACTACGTAGTCTATTATAAAATCACATCATAATTAATCCATTCGAACAGTTATATGCCATGTAAATATTCTTCGATAAAAGATGCAATAATGTCACTCCATCATGTGGTCTTATTATTTACATTATACCTTTTTGTGTTTTTTTTTTTTTAGAGCGGAATCTCTTTCAGGTGAATTCAAAGTTATTAGCGGTGAACATTAGTGCTGTCCCCCGCCACTCCCACTTGCTTTTTGTAATTTTTCATAATAATATAAGCGTGAATGCTCTGGGAGAAGCACATCTTTTCCTCCAGTGAGATTAACGTTTAGCAGTGCACATTAACGCTATGCACTTAAGTCTTAGCTAGTCTCCCTGAAAAAGGTGAGTTAAAATAGTAAACACCTCAATTATAAGTTACGATGCTTGTGCAGGTGGCATCTTTGCAAGCTGAGCTTGCAATGGTCCAAACTCAACTAATAAACAGTAGATTTGCCATGGCCAATGTTCTTCAAAGTTCACAGCAGGAGCAGCAGCAGCACCACCAACAGCAGCACCATGTTGCCATGCTTCAACCAGCCTACTCAAACAATTCCTCGGCTTCCGCTAACCTCATCAACATGGGCAGTTTTACCTCAAGCTTTGACCTTGTCACTGACACTACCACGGGACCTTCTTCTCAGAGCATGGACCCTCTCCTGCTCTCGCGGCCATCCCACGAGGAGGAAGACGATGAGGAAGAGAGTCAGATTCCAAGCGTTTTCGCCAATGAGATCCTTCACCCATGATGAGCTTTGGGGTTTTATGTGAAATTTTAGCTTTAGAGAATAGATAAAGTCATCTTGATGGTATCATGGAATACAATACACAAATTATACAAACTCAGTACATGGTATTCTCATTGATTAATGGATATATCCTAACTTTGCCATGACAAATATTTAATTTCGACCTTTTTTTTTCTTCTTCTTCTTTTCTTTTCTAAACCATCGTATACATGAATGATGAGCTTTAATGCAAGGTTACAATATCAATGTGACTTAGAGGTTACAGGTTTGAGTTACGGACACATGTGAGATTGAGTGCTTAGTTAAATATAAAAGCATATCGTCAGCCATCATGACCTATGCAAATTAGTAACAGGTAATGCAGTCAATATGATTTAATTTTACCAAAAAGAATAAAGATCAATTTTGCAGTTCGACTCACTTCATGAAGAGATCGATCCAAATTTTACGGATGAAGTTTTTGTTTAGAGGAGGACATTTGTCTGTAAGGAAGTTTTGGTGGAAGTCAAGAGACAAATAAGTCATCATTACAAAAGAGTAAGGGGGCCGGGGCTCCACTAAAACTTAATACGAAAAATTTGAACTTGAAATCCTTTGTCACATTCCCCTTGAGAATTCCGTAAAGCCTGCATTTGTTTTTTTTTTTTTTTAATATTAAGATGGGAGTCGAGAATTTTTCTTCATAGATTTTTTTTTATTTGAGTTTAATATATAATTTATTTGTGCATCCTACAAAAAAAAATTGAACTAAATAGTTTCTTAATGCAATATCAAGAAATCATAAATTTAAACTAAATAACCTTTAAACTTCTAATTAATTATAAATTTTTGTGCTAGATAATGATATTATGTGCTTTATTCACACTTTTAACCAAATCTAGCATAAGATGTCATGTTAAAGTTTGGTATATAATCCATTTATGATCTCATTAACAATTAAAGTCATTAAGTTGAATGTTAGCAAGCTTTTTTTTATTATTATTATTTTTTGGTCTGAAGGTCTTCTTCAAATTTTTAGGTCACTTAGATGATATAAAGAAGAAACTCGTTTCAACTTTTAACCTATATGTCCCATTTTCTTCTTCTTCTTCTTCTTCTTCTTCTTCTTCTTTATTATTATTATTACTTTTTTTTTTTTTTTTGGAAAAAAACCTTTCAACCATATGATGCCATAAGGGATAGCCGTATAAAGTTAATGTTGGTTGATTAATCCTTAGTTAGAGGCTTTGATAAACTAGATTTATCCATGTTAACATACCGGAAAATATGGGTTTGACTGACCATTAGGTATAGAGATCAAGGCTTTCGTTGTAATCTTAGCATATGATTGTTTTTTTGTTTTTTTGGTTAAAAACACAAGCCTAATCTTTGTGTTACATTTCAGAAGCAAGAATGCATTCATTTATAATTTGGCATCGAGTGTCCAACAGGGGATTTAGGATTTAATCGTAAACAAATTGGCAACTGATGCACAGGCGTGTCCCTATCACCAGTTAAGTTTACTTCTAACAGAAGGCGTCCCGAGGCCCTCACCGTTTGACCAAGGTTTGTCCTTCTTAAAGTTACTTGTACAGCTACTAAATAATATGTCATTTTGGTCCTGGCTTTAATTGAAGCAGGTCAGAGTGCCATTAATCGGGTTCATCCTTTCAACTCAGCCAAAGAGTTAATGAAGAAGTTCTACGGGTCTTAGTAACGACGACAGAGCATTAGCCTTCAGCACAAAAATTTTAAATGAAAGCATCTGTGCATATTTGATTTCCTGCTTTTGTTCTTAAATGGTCTTCAGGATCCAAATGTCTTCCTATTGACCAAAAAGCATGCATTTTTGCTTGGGAGATTGTGTTGTTTATGGGCATATTCTGTAGATGATGTTCAGGATTAGAGGTTGAGGTTCTGAAATCAGTTGCTTGGTATAATCTGCAATGCTACCTGCAGTAAGGGCATCGGCGGACTCTCAAACTGAGGTTTGGGAATGGGAAAGGGGTTAGATGTACACAACCTTATCCTTATTTTTCGCAAAGCTGTTTAAGCCACTCAAATTCACGACCTTTAGATCACAATGAAACTTTCTTTACGGTTGCAACTTCGTAGTAAATACTTAATAAGTATTGAAATTGAATCCATGGAAATCCAAAAATTCCTTGAAATATTTAGTGGCATATTCATGAGTTAAGAATTTGATTCACTTTGACCATATCCTCAGGCTGGATGAATGGTCCAAGGATTGCAATTTGCCAAAAGGACACTCTGTTCCAGGTCATCAAGGCAAAGACCTTAATTGCATAGGGAGATGAGCAAGTCACAATACATTTAGTGGGTAAAGTAATTCTTCTCACCGGGAGTTCTACTAAATTTTACCAAAATCTAAGAAAAGATAATTAGAATTGGAGAATAAATAGAGAATGGGAATCAACTAGGCAAAGGATTCGTGTATTTTGATTCCAAGTGTTGGTCATGAATATCCAGGAACTTAAATGAAGATGATCCATTAAATGCTGAAATTTTTGTGTCAGTCATTGCAGTAGTGAGCTTTTCTATGGCCAGCCTGTGGACTTAGTCCTAGCTGCCTTATCCAATTTGAACCACTGGATGATTATCAGAGTACATACCCTTCTCCGGACTTCACAGTGCAGTAGTTTTCTACATAGGGAACACCCCTTTTTTAGGACGATTGCTAGGGTACACAGAAAAGAAGCAAAGGTTTGCACATTTATGGTGCAAATTTGACTTTAAGCCTTTGAATGATAATTCTGATTGCTCAACCTAATCAAGGCATCATAACAGTCTAAGAGGCAGAGTAAGAAACAGAGATGCGGCAGAGGTTATGGAGATGCTCGATATGCTATCTGTTGTTTTATCATTCACAGATATCAACTGCCATTTGAAGGATAGGATATGCAATCTTGCTTCATTTTTGCACTAGTGAAAACCATTTCCTGCAGTACAAGATTGTGAAATGAAAACATAAGCAACATGTTGATGGATGATTGTCTTGTATTTCAGCCCCTTAGCTGATTTTGGATGTTTTGATCTGCCAATAAAATTGAAATTAAAAAAAAAAAAACATGTTGATGGATGATGCTTTTTAGAAGGTTCATTTCAAGTCCCAAAAACATGGAGGTACCTCTGGGTTTAGGTTTTAAACATATTTGCTTAATTTATGCCATGCCCAGACCTATAGTTGTGTAAGACTAAACGGGTATAAACAGCAGAAATGGAAGCATGTTAACCTGAATGTTGCGGTTAAGAAATAGTAAGTTGCAGGTGCCCAGGTTGTGAAGCTGAATCTGGAGACCCGTCACTGCTATGGGAATCTCCACGCCATGCGTCTTGAACTTGAGCAGCAAACTGCAAGTTCCAAAGCAGGTCCTCAACTGAAGGTCTGTCTTCTGGGGTCTCTTGCAGACACCTAATACATATCTCCACAATTGTCTTTAATGATTGCTCTGAACATGCCTTAAAGAGAGCTGGATCAACCATGCTACTAGTTGCATCGTCACTTGTGATGCTTGTTCTTAACTGCATGATTTTTGGAATAACATGTACTTCATATATTGTTCGTTGTTCTACAAAAAGATAAGCAAAGGGAATGTTGGGAACTGCTTTTACCTGATTTTTGAGAGCATCCACTTCATTTCCAGATTTCACCGGTCTTCCAAAGATTAATTCAAGCAATATTACTCCAAAGTCATAAACATCAAGCTTCTCTTCTTGTTTTATCCTGTCATTAAAGCCAATATTAAAAAAAAGGGGGGGGGCACATTTGAATCCCTGATACCTTAATTAGCATGCATTTTCCCTTGAGGTAATTTGTGATCATAGTGAGAACATTGCACCCATAATTTGCCAGTAGTCAGCACTAACCTTGCATTCAAGCCAAGATCTTTGGATCCACCAGATGAAGTTCCATGACCAACCTGAATGAGAATAGGCACTAACTTTAGTACGTATTTGCTCAACGTAAAAGAATAGGCAATCTTCAAAAGTGTCGAATGTATTTTTGCCTCCTTGCATGAGAATATACCTTTTCTGTGTTTTCTGCTAGTAGGGGCAGGTTGTAACTGCTGATTTTTGCAACAAGGTTCTGATCCAGTAAAACATCTGTTATTTTAAGGTTGTTCGAATATACACCAGGCACAATCCCAGTATGCAAAAACTGGATGCCTTTGGCTACTCCTATTGCAGCTGCTATACGTTGTGACCAATTAGGTTTTTGGCTGGCGCGTCCAACTGTTAGCAAGAAGAAAATGTTAAAAAGATACAAAGACCATCGACAGTAAAGAAACATTAACCATAGCACAGGATGGAGAGACATCAAGCAGCATCTTGTTCACTCCCTCGTACAGTATTGAGTAATAACATGAGTAACATTGACAGAAAGTAAACTGTTTACTGTCGTAAGTCAGCCATAGCACTACTAAATCAACTTCGTCAGAAGTTCATGTAATTCATGCAGCCAGTTGACACAGTTCTACAGGAAATTCCAATCTTCCCCATTCAGTCAACAATGAGATCTATACTAAAAGACCCCAGAAATGGGATGTTATGAAAGTTGCATAATTTCTATGTCCTGCATCCTAGGATACTAATTGAGAGTTTATAAAGATTACCTGTGACCCAGCTTCTTAGTGTGCCATTTGGAACGTATTCGAATAGAAGAAAGACTCTGCTGACACTGGAATCATCCAAGTAGCATTCAAAGCAGTGCCCAAGGGCACTGACCAAATTTCTATGTCTCAGCTTGGATATAAGCTCTATATGATGCACAAAGTTTTGAGTGCTGTGGCCTCTTTTCATTTTGAGGCATCTAATGGCAACGAAGGAGCCATCTTTAAGCTGGCCTCTGTACATCTGAAATCACACAACGAATAATACAGAAACATCCCCTTAGAAATCTCGTAATTCGTGGTTTGAATGGCTGACAAAAATCATAGCATCCAAAATGCCCCGATTGCCTTAACATAATGATAATAGCAGAAATGGCAAGTAAAAGAAATTTGGATTTTCAGTACTCTGCGATGCACCAAGCAAAAGAATAAAAGAATTTAATTCATAAGCTGTAAGACATAAAGAGGAAGCATTTATATAGAGTAACAATATAATCCTGCGGAGAAGCACATTCAAGGAAATGCCACTGGGAGTCTGGGACATTGCTAGATATTTTTCTAACCTCTGCACGCTGAAGTCGTGAGAAAAGCTCAAGCTTGGAATGATAAAATATTTCATACTGACATGTAAAAGTGATTTCAGGTGTACGTACTACCCGGTTTGGCATACCTGCCCTTGAGATCCTTCCCCCATGAAAGAAGATGTGTCAAAGTTGTTTGTAGCCTCCTCTAGCTCTTCCAATGAAAAAGTACGATAAGCTGGAAGGCCAAGCGCTCCCAGCTTCATTGTTTGAGATATATACCCTTCAGGTGCAGTGGAAAAGTGTTGGTAACATGATTGGGTTCTCGTATATGTTAGTACGCAGGAATTAAATTGACTTATATTCAGCTTGAAAAGGGTCAAGATCTTATCACCCATTTCAATCCTTTACCTTGGTCATCTAAAATTCTTTTTCCCATGCAAATATATTTCCATGAATTACATTTTTATGAACCACAGCAAGTCCTTGAAGGAAACCACGCAGATTACTTAGTTCTTGCAATGATTATGATAGATTCGTCTGCAATCACTTATTCTCACAATAGATACAGTTGGTGTATAATGGAAAGAGTTAATATTTTTTGTAAACAAAAAACTGAGCATTCTTTTCTAATTTTTGTTTCAGAGGTTGATCTACTATCAACAGGACATCAAGATTCTGTAGGCACACACATGCATATGGCTACATAAAGTTATGCAATTGTCTGGCAGCAGCATACACCTACACCCATTATATGTGCTCTCACACACGTGCACACACAGAGCATAGGGAGAGGTGAAAGCTTACTTGCATCTGACAGCAACTTTGAGGGGTACCCAATTGATGCATTCTCAGAAATTAATCTTGTTGTAGGTTTCTTTATTGTCTTCCTACCTTTCATTTTCCTAATAGCCAAGAAAGTCAAAAAAAAAATTGCCGCTCCTCCAACAATTCCTCCAATTATACACAATGCCATAATTGCTTTAGAAGATTCTTTCCTTCTCTTTTGATGAAGAAAAACTCCTACAGCTAATGCTTCATTTCGACAGAGGGACAACTGATGTTGATCTTGATCTCCATTTGCTAGACAGTTTCCAGCATACAGGACTTTCTTCTTAGCAGCTTGCAGGAGACATGTGGGTAGATTCCCAGTCAAAAGATTTGAGGAAAGATCCACAAACTTGAGTCCAGGGCTGCAAGATTGATTTTCAAGAAGCATCCCTGTGAGCTTGTTATCCGCAACATTCAAGTAAGTAATAGAGGGCAATGAGATCAATGACGATAGAAACGGTCCAACAAAGTTATTTCTTGAAAGATCCAGCTGTTGAAGCTGGTAGTAGGAGCTCATATCAGCAGGAAGGCCAGCCCTGAACTTGTTCTTTCTCAGTACAAGAGTAACCAACTTGTTTCCCAGCTTCGGAAACTGGGGACCGAAGGCATTATCTCCCAAGTCAAGCAACTGAAGGTTTGTCAAACTGCTAAAATCAGGCACGTCTCCATGGAAGTAGTTGTATGAAAGTGTTAGGACTCTAAGAGTCTCCAAATTACTAAATGAATGTGGCAATGACCCGTTAAACATATTCTTCCTCAAACTCAAAACAGCCAAAACTGGAAGTTTGCCTATCCAACTTGGTAGCTCACCAGATAACATGTTATCATCAAGAACAATAGTTTGGAGGCTAGATAGTGATGAAAGTTCACCAGGGATAGCATCATACAGGAAATTGGAGCTCATGTTGAGTATTTCCAATGACGATAATCGTGCAATCTTACCAGGCAAAGGACCCCATAGACCAAGAGAAACCAATGTCAGGACCTTCATTTCCCAAAGACTAACCAGTGTAGTCACAAATGAATCAATTGAAAAGTGCCTTGGCAAAGCAGTAGCTCCCTTGTTGCCAATAATATGTATTTGGGTTATGCTTTCCCCGTAGCAGACCACAGTTACAGATGGATTTGGTTGAGTGTTGCAAAAATCAGTAGAGCTGTTCCAGCTGCTCAAGACAGACGGGTAGTTCAGAAGCCGTTGAATCCTTAGAAGGGTCTGACCCTGGGAGGATTGTAGTTGCTCTGAGTGGTTGATTAAGAGCAAAATGATAATTGAAAGTAGGACTGTAGAACACTGCAATGTCTTTGCCATAGGTTTTATAAATGGAATACTTAAAATGAGCAAAACTGTGAATGTCTAGTAGAGTATCAATGAATTATGACAAGAGTACTGGCTGCAAAGTTGCCAGAGAAAAACAGCTCGTTCTTGGCTTATCCAAACTGGCTTCAAGCATGAGCTTCAACAACTGCTGCAAGATCACATATAGAAAGCGCTGCGAAAATGACAAGGCATAAGAAGCGAGTTAAAGCCCAGATTGACCAAAAGGAGAAAGAAAAAAAAAAAGACCAAAAGAAAACCAACAGTTCATAAAAATGGAAAAGCATGAACAAGGGAGATCTTTTCTGGGAACTAGATTGACCTTGTATAATAACCTATTTTATTGGTAATTATTCTTCTGAAGACAGGAACAGCAAACATGCTTTGACAACTAGTTCTAGCATCTTTACCCTTCAAACTCTTCATTTCATCGTTGGGCATGCAATTTATGAATATTCAAGGAAAAAAATTACCTGAATTGATACGGAAGGGAAAGTCGGTTGCACCTTTCAGAAACAAAAATTGAAGAAAACCGGTAGTAATACGGAGAAAAATTTCTCATCCTTTCCTCTCAGAATAAACAAGAATATTACAGCAGGTGTAGCAAATCCAAGCCCTACAAGTTTCTGCTCAAACCCTGTGGCCAGAAGTCAATAATTAAACATACTAACACATGATTATGACTTCCAAATGAAGATGTACCCACCACATCTTCTTTCTAAGCAACAACAAACTCTCAAAAAAACACTCCACACTTGCTAGAAAATTCTTCAAAACTGCCTGAAACCCAGTTCAGAATGTGCACATTTACTTGCACTTCACACTTTACGGCACTCAGAACCCAACTGACAACCACCTCAGATCCTAAAAAAGATTAAATTACTATTGTCACATCAAAGTCTCTTCAAGTTTGATAAGGCCACCCCACCTCAAAACAAGAAAACCCCCAAAAGATATCAACAACCATTCATTCAAATACATGCAAGCTTCTTTCTTCAGGCAAAGACAATTTAGTGGCACGGGTTCAACCAAAAACTTCTAAGAGCCAGGAAAAATCCACTTACCAAGTGGCCTGGAAATAGCATGAATAGGCCATCCCATTTTACCTCCACCATCTTTTTTTCTTCACAATAATAAAAACCCCGATGATATCGTCGTGTCCATGATTTCTGTGCTGTCTTACGGAGGAGGTCTCAAAAGATAGACTTGAAAAAGGGAAAGCAAAAGAAAAAGAATTCTTGGTGCAGAAAACAAGACTTTATTCCTCCTAAAAGATTCCATGGCATGCATGTAACCGTTAGTTGGCGGTCTTTAATGTTGTTGTTGGCTAACATATCATAAATTATTGAAAAATATGTCATTTTATCTATATAAATATGCGGATATCAATAGTTGGCATGAAACATTTAGGCAGGGACTGTAATGCAAGATTTCATTTGCTGGGTCTGGTGAGCTGTTGTGGTCCTCGCAGTAATGTCGTTGGCTTGTGATTTTCATGTGTCATGACCCCACTGCTTGGCTAGATGGCATACGCGTACAGTCTGTTGCTTTTGGCTCTTTATTGCTCTCTCTCTGCAACTATGACGGTGAGTGAGTAGTGGTTCCTTCATTTTCTTCTGAAATTATGGATTTGATTTGGTCACTTACTATAGTCTTAAGTTCTTCGATATTATAGATTTGATTTGCTTACTAAAATGTACGAATCGTATGGTGATAAACTCTAATCATTCTCACCATAAAAGCCACTCATAGACCAATCCCCCATAATTATCCGAATAATCTCATATGAATTACTTACCAGTAGTACAGACAATGAATTGATTAAAAGGAGTTTATGTTCCTTTTTTATTTAATTAAACAAAAGCAATGTCCGTGGATCCAATAAACGGAAAAAGAAAAGGAAAGAAAAAAAGGTACTGCCAATTGTATAGTATTTTAGTTGCCGAAGCTCCTTGGAACTTTGTCTATATTTAAGTGCTGCTTTTTGGGTTCATTTGGAGGAAAGAAAAATGCCACTTAGACCATCTTTCTCTGGTCTTGTTTGCACTTCGACAAGGTTTTTCTTCATATTCTATTTGCTGCACTTGGCACCCTAATTAATTACTACAGATCATGAGTAATTATCCTATTTGATTTAATATTAATGATTCCTCTTCTTCAAATTTAGAACAATTGGTCATATGATACTTTGAAAAATCTCAAATTCAAATCTCAGTCAAAAATAAGTAAAAAAAAAAAAAAACACTCACCAATGTTCATTGTTACTATAAAGGGCAAAGGATTGGTCTTTTGACTTCCAAGCCAGAGATCTAATCTTTTAATCATGTGAAGTGCTCAATTATAAAAAAAAATTAAAAAAGAGTTAAGCATATCATAAAACAACAAAATGGGAATTTTTTATTTTTTATTTTTTATTTTTTGACAAATTGCATCTGACATGATAGACTGACACTAAAGTGAATATGTATACATCATTTTCAATGCTATCCAGCTTGGCACTGGCCCAACATCCTTCTAATAATTGTACCTATTCTGAATAATTCCCACTCTAAAGTGATTCATTCACCATTGAAAAATTCCAAGAAGCAATTCTCACATTACTCAATAATGTTCTGGGCCCCAAAAGTATCAAGAATCGAGCGTTTCCCTCATACTCCTTTCCAAGAATGTTTCCTTCCTATCCCTAAAATTGGTGCCAGGAATTAAGCATTAAATCCTAGAAAATACAAGCTATTTCTAACAACTCAACGAGAACTGAATGTTAAAAGGCAAGCCATTTCAAATTTTTGGTACTTCTATTATGGAATTCTAGTGGTGTTCTCACAAAAGAGGTCGGTCGCATCAAGATGCCTAGGTAAATCAAAACGTTGAAATTTGGTGATCGAGGTTTTAAGAGTATCATGGGAAAAAATGTACAAGTTGAAGGAGTACACTGGTAATTAATCCTTTCATAATATTTTAGTGGGGGTAACTGAGTTAGTGAAATAAAATATAATCCCAGTGAAATTACGCCGAATATTAATTAAAAAAAAAAAAACAGTCAATTTCCTACCACAGTAATTTATGGCCCCTCCCTATGTCGGTGCTGAAAAGAGAAAGTGCCATACACAGGATAATGGATTTTTTTCATTATTTTTTAAGTTGGTTGCGCGACAAGAAAATGAATCTAAAATAGATGGAAAACAGTTCCTAACTAGGGTGCCCGGTTAGCCTTTGTAAAACTTTGGAGCTTCAAGGATGACAAAGTCAAGAACCTGATAAAAATAAGAACTCTTACTGTTATTGTATTAAATTTTAAATTATTTAATATTAATATTAAAAATAAAAAATTTATTCGAATTTAATAGTATTGGAGTAATAAGTCTTCTTTATATATAAGGAAAAAAAATATTATCTTAAGGGGGGTTAGGCCACAAGGCCCAAAACAAAATAGAGCAGTCACTCCCAACTGCAAATGGGGAACTTTTATTACAGGAACAATTGCTGGAGATAGACAAGTGTCTTTGATCGGCTGAAGTGGGGGCCTGAAACGCCCATTGTGGGCTTCTCAGGCCCTTCAAGAAAATGGCTTTGATTGTGGATGCCTCCTGTGGGCCTATTACCCAATAAATAATTGAATTTCCTTTTTTTTTTTTGGGGGGGGGGTGGTGGTGGTGGCTGAAGATGCACCTTTCCAAAAGGGTTTGGTCAGGGGTGGGGCTTGACAGGAAGAATAGTTTTGATTAGCTCTATCATTTTATTATTATTATTTAATTTTTTTATTTAGGGTTTCTATCACTTTGGTATATCATCCAGAGGTTTGTCTTCATTCTTGTGGGCATTTTCCTCCCTTTTTCCCCACAAGAATGTCATCCTGATTGTAAGAATGATCGAGAGATGAAAGTTACCCGACAAATTTTATTGGGTTGCAACAGGATATCATAGATTTCTTTTTTATTTATTTATTTATTTATTTAAGAAGCAAAAGAGAATAGTGTAATGATGTTAATTTTTGTATCTATAAGTTTCTTGAATAATAATGGTTCTAAGTAAATTTTTTTGTTATATTTAATTGCAGTATATATATAGAATTTAAAATATATTAATATGTTTCTCTATAACTTTTTTATATATTTAAAAATAATTTTTATTTTAAAAATTTAAACTCAAATCATTAAAGAAAAAGACACACAAACAATCATCATACTCTTATATCAAATTCTAAAAAATATATTAAAAAAATCATACTTAATTACAATCATAATTATAAAACAAAAATTTTTAAAAATAAAAAATAGTGAATGATAAATAAAATTTGTTCTTTAAAAAATAGTCAATGATTAATAATTTATATATATTTTTTATATGATAATTTTAAATATATACATAATCTAAATAAATAACTCGATAATATAACTCATACTGAAATAAATTTTTTAATAGAAAGAGACAGCCTCTACATGTGATTACGACAGCATACCCGTGGACTGAGAATCTATCAAATCATAAGCTGGGCATGCGTTATTATGACACCTAGCTTTCTAACGTGTAATTTTAGTATTTTATTCTAAATAACAAATAAAAAGTAACTCTTACTATATACTTTATTATTAAATAAAATTTTTAATATAAAAAATATATTTATTTATTTTTTTATTTTTGGGGTTTTGGAGCTACACTAGGCGAAAGGACTGGACAACAACTAACAAATTTTAGTTCAATGTTGCTAAATTGACTCTAAGATGGCAAGGTTTTGATTTCATGTTCCAATCAAGTCAATTGAACCAAAAAAAAAAACAAAAAAAACAAAAGCAAAATTTTTTGGTCAAATTGAGTGCCTTTTAGTTCGATACTGATCGTTGCTAGCGAAAGAAAAACATTTACACTTATTCTGTCTAACGAATTGGGGTGGGGAGTATATAACAAGGAAGATTTCAACTATCAAAACACACGAATTGTCAATGATTGGGAATTATAAAATTAAAACAGAAGGAATAATAAAAAAAAAAAAAGAAGAAGAAGAAGAAAAGAGAAAGAGCAAAAGCAAGGATGAAAATATAAAAATAAAAAATAAAAAAAGAGCAGTATCACACTTTATTGTGAAGGCACCTATCTATCTATATATATATATATATATATATATATATATCAGTTGCTCATTTAAGAGTAGCAACAGCAACTGTAGTTTCCACAATAGGTGGACCCAAGTACTCAATTCCATCCATTTGTGAATCAGCGGGCATCTCTATCTCTTCCAACCATCCGTAAGCGTCACCCTCCTCCTTTGCCAAACCCTTTTCCGCATCTGCACGGGAAAAGTTAAAAAAGGGAATACAAATATAAAATTAGCAAAAGTCCACCATTCACCGAAAATGGAAATTGTTTGTTACCCAAAAAAAGAGAAGGAAATTGTTAATCAGTCACAACCATCTACACAGAAGGGGAGGGGGATAAGTTTTAGGTTGGACAAGCCTCGTAACCGAAGGTGGCAAAAGTTTTGAAAACATCCAATTTGTATAATTTGAAATGGAAATAACTCAAATTTAAGTTGCCCCTATTTAAAAGGACCTAAATCATAATACAATTTAAATCTAAATAACATGAATTTAAAAAATTAGATACTTGAATAGCTCGAAACTCAAAATTAAATTTGAAGCTTTATGTAATGGAAATCCTATGTATCGAGGGCCTGAAGCAACCAATTCGAATGACTTGGGAGACCCAAAGCTAAAACCTGACATGAGCCGTATGTTTGACCCGACTGTGGACAAGGCACCGTTTAGCATGGCGATGGCTTATATTTAGGCACTAATTCATAGACTCACCAACTGTAGCCGAAAATGAATGAAAAACAGGTTAAGGGTGGTCTTGTGATCCCGGTGAAAGCTATCCAGCGATATGGGAGCACCCAAAACGTCTTTAAACATCACAATCGATGGAAATTTGCACAGGAGTATGGTGACTTACTTGGATAGAAGTGGTAAGGGAAATCTTTGAAGTAGGAGCAATCCCGGCCGTCATCTTTAGAATAGGGAGGTCCTAGCACATCAAGAATTGCACAAGGTGTGATGGCTGTGAATTGATGCATATTGCCTCCTGTCGTTGGATAAAGCACAGAAGTGTCACATGGAGCCGTGAAGAGTCTGTCTGCTTTCAACTTGGCCAATTTCCCTGTAAAACAACCATCTCATTTTGATCATGAACAAGCCTGGTTCACTTATATACATATATATATATATATATATAGAGTTGCTTTCTATACAAGGCTGACAGAAGAAAAATAATAGGAACTCGCATTTTGAAGCCTGCAAATTGTCATCTGCACTGGGAGGATCAACCCAATCATAGGACTTGATGTGCATTGTTCCCAGTAAAAGCTTGCTAAAAACTGTCATCCCTGGATGGTTATGAAGGGGAATGAAAGCAGTTGCGGGAAGAAAAAAAATGCACATCTGCGCAAGTTTAACATGAAAATGAATCAAACTTCCTCAATGAAAAGCAACTATTTCAAGAGAATTTGCAAATAAAAGAACACGTGTAATTGGAGTGCAGCAGATAGCCATACCGAAAAGTTGTCGCAATGGCATACGGTTGTGTAAGTGACCCTCGGAGTCCCTTCGACTGCTGTTTTAGGGCTAAAGAACTGCAACTTGTTACTTAGCCCAACGTCTTCCGGCTTCATGTTGTCTGCAGCGTCATAAAAAAGATGGTTAGGACAGATGCATTGTTCGCAATATCCCATTAACTTAACTGCATAGCTTTGATAGCTCACAAGTCCCTGAGAAGCTTCAACAGCTGCTTTCAGGGGAATAAAAGGACTATGGTTCCGGTTGAGTCCACTAAAAAATGCGGAACAGAAGATTGGGAAGAGGATCTAAGTTGATCCGAAAATGTTCAGTTAATAAAGATTTAGAGCAAATAAATTCATCCTAAACTTGATGGATGTTAATGACACGATCAAAGTTTTCGTGACTAATTTCAATTAAAATTTTGAGACTAAGATTTCGTTGTTGTTACTCCCTTATTCTATTGCCTTTAATCCTATAGCCATGTTTACACAGAGACAATGAGAGGATCGCTTACACCGGGCCTCATCGAAATGTATAGATGTGGCAACATGACCATTAATTTAAAAGTTTTTGAGTTCAAGACCATCATCAATACGCAATCGCAAATCCATGCGCGCCCCCAGCATACAATCATGCAGAAGAATCCCCACTCCATTTAAGCATACAGAAGTCAACACGCACGCACACACACAAACAAATGCAATAGGGCTCCTTGGACCACACATCTATGCACCCTAGCAAAAGATACGTGACACGCGTCATAACAACACGCATGCAAGATTGTGTCCAAAATCCTGGTTCCGAGGAACGTTTACAAACGCAACAATACCAGCTTTGTAATATTAACGGAAATTTTTTATTTGTATCTGTCAAAAATAGAAAGATGCGGGAAATAAATACAATCAGCAATTACAATTTAACTTTTACTCGTAATTATAAAAGGATGTGTTAACTATAATTCACGTAATGAATAACCATTGTTTATGTCGTATTCATTTGACATGCCTTCTACTATAAATGACACTCCTAATATCTGGAAACACACAATGTTGGGTGCCAAAATTCTGAAACCACATAAATTCCAGTTTCTCCAACAAAATCCGGGAAGCCCAAATTTATCATGGGAACCATGCAAAAAAGAGGAGGTGCAAACATAAAACAGGACTAGAAAAAGGAGCTGCCCAGAGCGTAACGCCAGAAGACACATCACATCATTATCAGGAAAAACCTACTATCGTTTACAGCACTGTACAACTTAATTTGCAAGAACTCAAGTCCCTAATTCTGTGGTAATTATCATTCTCAAGTGGAAAAAGTGAACATTATACTCAAAATATTTTCCACGGTAAAAAGGAGCTCATGGCCCCATTTTTCGTAAAAAGTACAGGAGCTTATAATCATTATATGCGCACTGTGATCACCTATCATCTTAATTGCCAGAAAACCAATTTCCACCCACGTGCATGCATACTGCACCGAGTACCACTGTGAAATGCAGATACAGAAAAATTACATCTTGACAGGGGTCTATTGTACGTTTTTAATCCTTTATGATCAATGTATGGACCATAAACGTGCATCTAACGGAATGAAATGCAATGAAGCTCATGCATATTAGCATGACATGACACCAAGATCAAGTTGCTCGAGCCAGTTGAACCAAATCAATCGCACACATTTGAAGAGTTCCACTGGGCTTCTTGATGTAACATCGCATTACAAATACTAATATATCATTACTAGAATCCTGAGCAGTACTGAGAGAATGGTGCCACAATCAATGCAACATCAGAGTCATAAATACGTGGAGCAAACCTACCGAGTATGTGACACAATCTCTTGACATCTTGCGGTGCGGGAACGGTGCTGGGGCCTTTAAACACTTCTCTACTTGCCTCGTACAGGCCCTGCAGTGCACTGGGAGCTACAGGTGCAGACTTCTCTCTCTTTCTTTTGCATCTCATCTTCTTCTTCTTCTTGATGGTTCCATTATCGTGGGCATATCCCACCTTGCGTGAACGCGCAACAGAAAGCCTTTTTGGTTCAACCATGTCCTTAATTGTCATTGGCATACACCTCTCTCTCTCTCTCTCTCTCTCTCTCTCTCTCTCTCTCAACCAACCAATAAGTATCAAAAACTAGAAAACCCACCAACAAAAATTGCCGGGCATGGTGCAAACTTGCCAAAACGATTACGATTTAGATTTTAAGGCTGGCAAATTGAGGTTCAACTCCAAACCCAACCAGCAAACAAGCAAAACCTACAAGGCCACACAAATAACATAAGAAAAAACTGTGTCCGACAGCATTCTTTGTCAAAGGTCGACAAAGAATGTAAAAACTGCAGATGGGGCGTCAGAAAGATCTAAAAGGCAGATCAATCTGATTGAACATACATATATGTGTGTGTGTGTGTGTGTGTGTGTGACAGGACTTAAATTGTTGAGGGGAGGATGGTACGAAACAACAGAAGAGACCATTGTATGGTTAATACTAGAATTGGCGAAACCATGGGCTAATTTACGTGGTGCTTTGAATTTTGATACTTTATGACAAAGAAAAACTGGTAATTTGTTTCTTTCTATCTTTTTTTTTTCTTTTTCTTGAGTTTGTGAGTGCAATCCCCGCCCCTAAGATTGAAGCGCGGAAACTGGCAGTTTTAATGCCACCCCCAGTTTTGTTGGCCAAACTGGCGGTCAATGATAAATGTCCACAAACAAGAACAATAAAATAACAATAAAGTTTCCAAAACGATTAAAAAAAAAAAACAATAACAACAACAAAACTATATTAGAGGGATACCGATCCAACAAAAAGAAATACAGAAACATATTTTTTTTGATTATATAAAAAAAATCTAACTATATTTTTATGATTTGTTTTATTTATTTTTTTAATTTGTGAAAATTAAAAATTCAGGCAATTTTATTATTAAATTTTGTAGGCAAAAGAAAAGTGCAGTCTTCAAAGTTAATTTCAAAAATTACAATTATACGAGGTCATCAACTTAACACGTTTTATTATCGTTGTTGGGCGCACTTCTGAGGAACGATTGTGTACCCAAAGAACCAGAAATACACAGTCAACCGACCAATGATAAATGGTGGTGATAACCATCATTAAAATACTCTCAATTTTACCGAATCAATGCAATTTTTTTGTTTCGACAAATTGAGCAGCCTTATCCACCTTTTACAAATTATGAAACACGTGTCATCTTTGGGTCACATCGAGTACCTTTCTGACATTAACGCAAAACCTTGTTAAGTGGGCGTCCCGCGGGGACTTTCCTTGTTAAATCGCCAAAACATCAAGAAAAAAACACGCCCAGGTTCAATGCACATCACATTCCCAATATATACTACATTTTTTTTTTTGTAACTTTTAACGTGCTGGAAGGATATCCAATCAAGCCTCACGACCCCCCCCCCCAAAAAAAAAAAAACATTTGCTAAAAAAATAAAAATTTCCGTTTAGATCGTGGGGAACTGGGCTATATTTTTCATATTTTGTGGACTCATGAAACGACAGTTGCACAAGAAATGCAAGCCCTCTCTTCATATTTTTCATATCTCGGATTTCACCAACTACAACCCCATATTGATTGTCTGCTTGCCCCACGATCCTTTTATTTTCTAAGGAGTTTTCAAAGTCGTAATCATCATCATTGCCTTCAAACGATTAGTATTATTTGGTTTTAAGTTATGGGAAGCTTTACATAATGGTAAATCCAATCATCCACCTTTTAAATTGTCCTTCGGGCATGTGTCCTTGTCTAATCTCCGGATAATGGGAAAGGTCACACCATTATGTCTTGGGCAAGGGTTTTCCCCCCAAGACTTTCCGTGGTCCCCTTGCTTTACGGTTTGCTTAAAAAATTAATCAGGAACGAGTCCAAGAACAATGGATAATGTGGAAACAGGAAATTTTTTAATATCTTAAGCTCTAGTAGAGGATATGATAAGTGGACAGAAAGCGGGTATAATTTATCATGATCCATAATTATAATTGACACATTTTTTTTTATATAATAATTGACTCAATTGACATTCAAGATTACTATAAATGATGTTCATTTATCGTGTTTTCCCCCCCCCCCCCCCTCACTCTCTCTTCTCAATACTTTTAATCTCAAAATGATCCATGCCCCAAAATATTGGTCTATTACCCCATATGTCCGGCCGGAAAGCTGGGGGCTCATAATTAGAAAAATGTTAGTATACTTTAAAAATATTTTTATTTTATAATTGTTCTTTAAAAGGTACCGTAAATTTTATTTTTGATACTGTTTTTTTTTTTTCGTGAAAAGTATTATAGCTAACCCCCCACTATAGCCTTGCCTAATTAGAATTTTTTTTTATATATATATATAGCTTTAAACTTTAGAATTAAGTAAAGCCTGTGATGTGATGATAACTTAATGAAGAAAGAGTGTAAAATTATGCCATGATCAAAATCAAAGAAGTTAACAAGGGTATCAACAACTACTATGCCTGACTCAAAAAAAAATTAACTTAATTAACGAAATTTGTTTAAGATTACAGTAGTCTAGTAATTTGTTCGGCTTTTATTTCATCAATATTAAGTTTCTAAAAATTATCTTCAAATGTGTTGTTGCCTCGTCATAGAGTTACTGGTTTAGTCCTAATTGATGACAGGGCCCCAGAAGCAACTACAAACTTCTTTTGGGCCCAGTCCCCGATATCCCTTAACCAGGCCGGCAAGGCTCAAGACTTCTACCTTGGACATACAATACTAAGTTGGGGGCCAGATCTTACCCATGAGAACTACGTCCCCCACCTGTCACATTATAAAGCTCATTCAGCTGGAAAGCCCCCCCCCCCTCCCCAGTAACTAGAAGTAAGTCGAGCCTGTGTCTGAACAATGGAATGAATGACTCAACCTTTTTCACAAAATTGAGAACTTTTCATGTTTATTTTCACGGCACATTAACTTCTTCCTAAGAGCCAACCTATTTAGAGTGTGTAGTATTTACGCTTATATAACCCAAAATGCCCTCTTATTTGACAACGTGGACATTCTCCCACACCAATTTTATCGACGATTTCGTCGATGTTTTTAGATACGCACCGAGCTGAGTTCTTGACATTCTGCGCTAAATCGAGGGTTTCACGATAGATAGGATAGGAGTAGGCTCTGATATCACTTGTCACAGGCCATTACATTTTTTCTAAAAGACAACCTATTGGAATGTATAGTCACACTTATATAGTTCAAAATTCCTCTCTTCCTCGACAACGTAGAATGGGTATTGTGCATCTGATTACATTAACTTAATTGTTAAAGTACTTAATATTAGAGTCCACTGTCCACTCCCAAACCTTAACAGCGTACTCTTATGCAAGAGCTCGCTTGAAACCTTCATGCCAATCCATCTGTACTGATTTCGATCACATGTCCTTGGTGAACTCTTCGTCACTAATATATCGAGAGTTCAATTCAGGGTCTCTTGAGATTATCAAGCGATACTTGAGATGTGAAGTTTACCTACGTCATAATCAAAAGGGAGATGACATAGAATAGAGCAAGGAATTTACAAATATAAATGCGAATAGCTCAATTATGAGTTTTAAATTACACGACTTTTTTTCTTCTTTCTTTGCAATATTGCGCGGATATTGTGGGCCAAAATCCATCCATGAAATTGGTTGGATTGGTCAGCTCGGAGCTGGGCATTGCACCTGGTCGAAACGTTTTGTGATAAAGTGAAGAGTACGACACACCTGGTCGAGTACATGCATATATATACATATATACACACGTCGTTCACATTTCTCATTAGATACTTCAATAATTAAAAATTTATGTTTTTATTTGATGATCTTTTATTTTTTTAAAAAAAAATATATAAAATTTATGAAGTATACAGTGGTTGTGCTGGGAATTAGCGGTTGCAGAAACAGTCGCAGCTTCCCTTTAAGCAGCTGATGTCATCTCCAAGACTCCAGGTATGTCCACAGGAATCATAACAGAGCACGTAATCTAGTCAAAAACCAAGCGTGGGACTCAAATAAAGGCAAAGACATCAATTATCGAATAAACGTCAAGAGCTTCGAAGATGAATAGACTGCTAATTGCAAGAACACCTGCAGAGTAGTGAGACGGGGAGTTCAAACCTACTCATCAGCTAAAAATCAAGATAACTCAATCTACTCCACCGCAATCCCGCAACATCCCCCAAGACTGATCCTCTCGCAAAGCTTTTCCAATTCTCAATTTGGTTTACAAAATGAAGAAAAAGAGTCCTGCATCCAAGATTTTTAGTTACATGCGAAAGGCTTAATCTCCTTTCTTTATCATTCTTGTACGATATTTGTTTCCATGCAAGACATTGTACAAAATATTTCTCTTAGAACAGAGAAGGTAAAAGATATCAGTTTACGTACAAAGAATCACTTCAACCACTCCACCTCGCAAAGAAATACAAGATGACGAGGGTTAGAATCATTCCCAGATATTTGATCCATGTATCAACACGATTTCGCCGCTCAATGAGCCTCAGTACAGAGTTGGAGAGGCCCACCGTGTTGAGAATGTCCAAAGCCTTTCGTTGTGCCCTCTGTATCATGATAAAATTTGTTCAGAACATTTGACAAAAGAAGATTGCTTATAAACAAAGTGTCTCTCACATTATGCACAACTAGATTTATCACCGATCAATTTAGTTCTGTGACAACTTTTTACTTGATTAATAATTATACTTAAAACAGCATTGCTTGGTATTTACCAAAGAAATTGGTGGCATTTCCTAATAAAAAATTTTCAAATTTGCAACTCATCAACTCACGCAGCTGCCACCTCAAACCATGATAATAGATTCAGGATTAGCATATAGAGAAGTCCTAGAATGGTGTAGCAGAGTAATATCACCATAAACAATTTACGTTTTTTGAAGCACATGCACCAACCAGGTGTTGCAACTGTACTTCCTACAATCCACAGAAATTTGCAACCTACTTTTCCTGACAGGAGTTCCTAAAATGGTCTATAATTAATTTAAAGAGCATTGACTGTTTTCCTTCATTGGGTCAAAACAAAAAGAAAAAAAAGGGAGAGAAAGAAAGAGGCTAGCCTAGATGATATAACATTGTTGCAGTCACGTTACTTGAATCAAGGATGTATACAAAGACTTATTGCTGAGATACCTTCAGGCGTTCCCTTTGTTCTGAATATTTCAAAAGGATAGCTGATCCAGTTGATAAAGACTCTTCCAGCATCTTTTTTGAGTTATGGACTGACGTCATTGCTTGGGCTTCCTCGTCAAATACTCTCAAAACATGAGATGAATCACCATTCTGGAATATGAATGAATCCATTAGATAGCTAGCACATGACATTTTTAGGGGGCAAAGCTCTGTTGACTATTTTGATGCATTAAACAAGTGATAGATCACATACAGCTCTCCCAAGCAATTCTGTCCTCTCCTGAGCTTCCCTCGTCCGTCTTTGATTCCTTAAAAAGTACTTATCTAAACTTTCCTTCAATGATTCAGCCTCTTCTGCTACTTGTTCCACCTTTCTGAGAAACAAAATGTGAATTGTCTCATAAAGAAAACAAGAAAGTGGCCATTAAAACTTGAAATCACTTGCCAAAACAAAACAATAAAAAAAAAAAAACAAGGATGAAAACCAAGTTGAATGAAGGGGAAAGAGAGACAGGGGCACGCACGCAGACAGACGTCCAAAATTCCAAACTAAAAAAATTCTTGATAGTGTCAGGCCTCAGATATAAACTTAGGCACATTGGCATCAACAACACAGAGCAGAAATACTTGCAGACAAATACTTCATAAACACAACCCAAATGCAAGTCCAATCAACCATACTACCAAATGTGACACCTCGTGAAGGGTTTCAAACAATCCGCTTAAATACATCAAGGGGCAAAAACTGTGTCAATTCATTGAATGGAGTTTAACTTGCTGTTGAACTGCACAGCAAACAAAATCTCTAATAAATGATTTTCCGATTCGGAAGTTCCCCACTACTGAAATTGAAATGATTGTAAAGTAAAAAGGAAAAAGAAAAAAAAAGAAAAAGAAATTCTAGGATTCACCCTTTAGTGACAGAAAATGAAATATCCGAACGGTGTACAAGACTTCTTGACGCATACGAGAAGGTTCAGCTTCAACCTAAAATTATAGTACCATTCTTGGATCCTAATTTCTCAAACTGAGAGGTAGATCAACCAATACATAACCAAGAATATAAAATGAAACGAGAGAGAGAGAGAGAGAGGACCTTTTCCAAAGATCGCGTTGGGGTTTGGAGGGGATGGCGCGGGAGAGGCGATCCATGTCGGCCGAGAGGGAGTGGAGGAGGGAGATGTCCTTCTTGACGGCATAGGAGAGCTCGGGGGAATCCAAGCCACCGTTGGAGGCGGCGCTGCTCTCCAGTCGCTCCAGCCTCTCGATCCCGTCTCGTGCCCTCAGCAGCAGCTTTTTGGCGCTCTGATATACCTCCGACAATGTCCCTCCTCCTCCTCCTCCTCCGCCGCCGTCAATTGCCGCCGCCATTCTCTGTCTACTTTCTAGATTCCTTTATTTCTTGAGCTTTTCTCCCGAGATCAGGAGAGAGAGCCAGAGAAATGGGTTGGATTATCGTTTGAATTTCAGTGCGCATTCGAGTGGGCTCTCTGTGCAGGAGCAGCGGCGGAAGGGAGAAGCCTTTGTTGTCTGTTTGCGTTTACACGTCAGTTACCCAATCACCCGGTGCCACGTCATACTTAGACGGATAGACACAGCCACTTTCAAAACGACTGCGTAGCAAGAAAAAAGAAAAAAGATAAAAATCGTAAAATTTTGAATTTAAAATTTTTTTTATGGGAATTAAAAATAGATGCATGTAATCAAATTGGGTGTTAATAAGATTGAAATTATGCTAAGACCAAACAATAGCTCATGCCGCCATTTGACTGACGATGTCAGATGTTAAAAAACATGAACAATCAATTTGTCTATTTTTAAATATAGGGGACCACGTTTTGGGCACATCATTATGGTAAAAAAAAAAAAAACAAATAAAATGCCATCTCTTCGTTTTTTGTAATTTAATAGTCAAAAAATTCATTTTTATTTTTAAATATTATGTATTTTAAATTTTTTCGAAAAAATATTTGATAACATTAAATAATATATGTAACTGTAAATTAAACAAATACTTTTATTGAATATTATAAAATTTACTCCCATAAAATTATATTGTAAGATCAGCTTCATCCTTCAGACGCGAGACACTGCTTCCTCCTTTCACGTTATCTGACCCAAAAAAGAAGAAAACAAGAAGTAAAGTAGTAAATTGCACCTGGAGGAATTGGTCCACACGCGGCTAGAGTAGACAAATTGTCGTAAAAAAAGGACTTCCGGGAAAGCTGAAAACCATCTGACTCAGCGTCTCACCTCCTTGAATCGGCAAAACAGCTTCAACTGGTAAAAGAAAAGAAAAAAAAAAAATTGTGAACTTTGAGCTTCAACAGAGAGACCCAATAATGCTTCCCCAAGCTTTTCCTGCTTGCAATGAGGTATCTATATGGTCCTCAAAGTTAATTTAGTCCAGCTAAACTGTAATTTCCCTTTTTTATATTTATGGTGGATATGGATCATTGGTTTAGATCACCGGTGTACTGATACTTTAAAAAAAAAAAAAAATTATACAGCTTTTTGGTGTAGAAATTTTCTTTTTTTCCATCAATTTCTCGACAAAGTTGAAATATAATTAATCGCTGCCTTTCTTTTGGTTGTAGGCTCTTGAGTCCTTTGTGCTTTTATCGCTTGGGTTTATAGCAGCAGCTGCAATCGCTTTGTTTTGGTTTGATGTTTTCAGCATAAAATCTTGGTTGTCAGGAACCATTCATGCTGGTTCCATGAAGAAAACTTCTCCAATCTTTCTGGATCGCAAAACAAAGGTCTCTGATCTCTCTCTCTCACATATATGAATGACATGAAATGGTTGTTTTGTTCTGCAAGATTTCTTTGTTTGTCAGGCTCCAGTATGTTCCTTTTCTCTTTTCTTCTATGACCATTGCTTCAAACAATAAGATAATTCACGGCTTCTTGATCTTGCACCTTCTCTCATGCTTTGTTGAACTAATTTTGATCCTTCAGATTGCTAATCTGCAAAAGCCATGCTCACAACATTGTGGGAGTCTTTAAAATTGCCAATTACTTTCTACATATACGTGCTTTCCCATCAGTCGTTATTGCTTTTGAATTGTGACCAATAGATTTTTGCTTTGAAAACTTGCGCAGTGTAAGACTGATTTTCCCTTCTTATGAAACTGCTTGGCAGAAAAAATGGGTTGATGAAAGGTCTGGCCATGATTGCTTCCTGTTTTACGCTAGATCATTGCTCATTTCTTGGGGTGCTGATCCAAGATATTGGACTTGGAAATGTTTCAAGCACACGAGGTTTGCACCCACTGACTATGTTTACGATTGCGTGCATAATCTTCTCTATTAATGTAATGCTTTTCTCTTTCTATTGAAGTGGGTAAGAGGATGTGGGGTTTTGGATTCCTGAAAGGCGCTAGGCAAGAAAGAATAACATTTCATGTTTCCGGTACCTCATAAATTCAAGATGTATATAAAACAATATCTATTTAGAAGAAGTGGCAAATGGGTGGATCGGATCAAATTTGAGTCAAAGCGTTATTTAAATTTTATGTGATTTTTGTTTTGGGTTGTTTTTGGTTAAAAGTAATTGTTGTTGTAGTGCAACAGCCATGTCAAGCTCGTTGGATACCAATGTATAGCCATTCTAATTGACATGTATAATTTGTTTCTTAATTAATTGGCAGTGAGGAAAACATTGAAGTAGCCAAGCTGGTAAGTGTTTGTTGGCTGCAAATCAAAGGAACGTTCAGTATTACGGAAATCCCACCAGGAATCGAGTATGAAGTATTGTTTGCGGTCAAGTTGACAGAGGGGGCAGAAGGGTGGGAATTTCCCGTCACGCTTAGCCTGTATCTCCCCGGTCCGATGGTCCGTCGACGTCAAGTTACCCTCCTGGAAAAACCAAGAGGAGAATGGCTAGACCTCAATGTAGGCACCTTCACAAGGAAGGATGAAGAAGCAGGCCAAGTTTCCTTTGAATTTGGCCAAGTTGATGGATATTGGAAAAAAGGACTCATTGTCAAAGGTGTCATTCTTAGGCCAAAACAGTGAAACTGATCGAGCGTTGATTACCATTCATCTTGGCTTAAGAGTTTATGACTTTATAATATTATTGAGGAGTGCGACTATCACCCAGGATTTTGTTGTTTTGCATTTCTAGTCTTAATAATAAATACGAGCCCTGCAGTTACGGGGAACGAATTATACAAGGTTACTCGTAGAATAAGTATTTTAAGTTGGGAGTTGGAACAGTTTTATATTATAAATATTGATTTTTAACTTTCATAAAAATACAAATATAAATTTCATAATCAATAATTAAATAATTATATAAAAAAGACTCATGTTAAATAGACGTGGATGGATTTCATTAACTTTATTATTTTTTATGAGTTGGACAAACAATAATTTTTAGTCATATAGAATTTATTTAATATGCATATTTTGTATTTTATTGAAATTATACTTAAAAATATTGTTATTTCTCATATTTGATATTGAATTAATTTAATTTCTCTAAAATTGAGTTAGATTAAAAAATGTGGTAAGATTCAATAAAAAGAATAATGATCAAAAGGTAAAGTTTAAGAATATTTTTTTCATGTTTCTTTACAGTAAAAAAAAAAATTGCTGGACTTTTGTCAAAAATTTTCAAAACGTAGGAAAAAATTACGAGAAAAAAAAAAAAGAAACTTCCAAAAGTGCTTAATAATTCTCCCAAGTCACCAGCCAGCTGTGCCCAACGCCTCATGTTTCAATTTGACAAAAAAAAAAAGAGAGAGAAAAAGAAAAAGAAAAGGCACGTAACTGAGCCTCGTCGTGGCATTCCCAGAGCCACAAACCAGGCATTCCGTGTTATCATATATGTTCAGGGGGTGAGAAAACCATGTGAACACATCACAAAAATTTGACCTCTTTCGGGTTAGATTCCCTTTGTCGCATAAAAGGAATGGAATTGGCCCGTCTTGGAGAAAGGTCAACTCGGCGTGGTCCGACACCACAGAACAGCCATAGGGTCGATGTTAATATGCAAACACTGATTAAAAACATTTAGCAGGTGAAAGTCATTCTCCTGCTGTGCATGGGAGCCTAAAGCGGGACTTTTACCTATCTAAAATCTACGTGAATTTTATTTATTTATTTTATATTTTCTTTTGGGGAGCAAGGCTGCAGAGATGGATATTGCAGGGAATCATAAAAAATTATATTTTTTGTTTTCTTATATCAAAAGATGGATATATATATATATATATATATATATATATATATATGCGTGTGTATTTTATTTATTTATGAGAGGCCCCACCGCCGCTGGACATCCTGTCCACTCCTTCCCTCCACCTACCCGTCATAAAATAATCTTCCAGAATTTGATATTATACGTCCACAATATTTTAATTACAAATTAAAAATTATTAAATTTACGTATCTTTTTTTTTCACGATTTTTTGTTCAAAATAATTTTATCAAAACATGAGTGATTCTTATTTTTAATATTTAGTAGTAAAAAAAAAGGTTATTAAGGATCATAAAAGTAATTGGAAGGTAATGCACTTGACTTCGACAGACCAATAGCTTCTATAATATAATGGTGATTATTACGGATATAAGGCATTATGGTATAATAAACTTTTAACTGAATTATAGCAGAGTTTAAAGTCATTTTTAAGTTTGAAAGTTTTATACATGTCTCTAACAAATGAACAAAAATAATATATATATATATATATATATATATAGGCATCACTCAAGTTTCTTGAAAAAAAAAAAAAGGAAAAAGGGAAAATAATTTATGTATTAATTAATATTCCTATAATCCTATAAATGAATTCCTTAAAAGGCATGTATGCTAGAGCGTAACGAGTTATCCACAAGTATTCAACTTTAAATTTTCTAAAATTTCTGGTTGACTTATGTCATCGCCACAATAATTCCAGGAAGCTCATCGGAAAAGCACAAGTAGGCACCATTTTGTTGATGGAAGTCATTTTTTATAATTTTCCAGGAATCTTTCCAGAAGAAAAGGTCAACAAAAACGCGTATTGTAAAACAACAGGCTTCTAGCACCACAGTTCCAGGAAAGAAGCTCCGTTACTTCAGGGAAAAAAAGATTAGATTTTGTATTTAAATGTATGAACTTACTTACAAATTTGAAACCATCCTGAGAGTGATCATTGACCTTGGCAGGGCCCTGCATATTGGAGCTATCGATCATTTTCTTAGGCTTTGAAGCTGAAATACTTTCTTCTTTCGGATTCATTTTTCTCCTTCTTTTTTTTGGGTCTGTTATAGTTCTTTCTAACATTTCCTGTTGGTTTTCTCTGCTGGGTGTGTCGCACTGAAAATTGTTACTTTGAGAAGCCATGAGTGACCCGATTTCCCTTTTTGTGAGCCCTGTTGTGAATAAAGTGATCGAGATCGTCACATCCGTTATCCAAGAAGAGTTCCTTCTTGTCTGCGGTGTCGATGATGCCGCGGAGAAGCTGTTAAGCAATCTAACAGCTATCCGGGCCGTGCTCAATGATGCAGAAGAGAAGCAGCTCGGCGACAGAAGCCTAAGAGACTGGCTGGCCAAACTTAAAGATGCTGCTTATGATGCTGAAGACGTGCTGGAAGATTTTGCGACAGAAACTTTTGCTTGGAAGAAAAAGCAGAATCTACTCAGCAAGTTTTGGCTTCCATTCAGGCCAAGTGAGTTCTCCTTTAAGAAGCATGTTGCTCATAAGATTAAGGAGATTTCTGAAAGGCTAGACACAATTGCTAATGAAAGACAGAATTTTCAACTCACGACCAGTGATTTTGATGCTGGGTCTTTGCGAGGACATCCACTGACAGATTCTTTTCTGGACCCAACCAATGTTTTTGGTAGGGAGAAGGACGAAGGAGAAATAGTTGAGCTTTTGTTATCAGAGAATTCTGATGCAGAAGGCAATGTTTCTGTCATTCCAATTTTTGGGATGGGAGGAATTGGAAAAACAACCCTTGCTCAGCTTGTCTTCAATGATGATAGGATTGAACGACATTTTACAATTTCTAAGATGTGGATTTGTGTCACTGTCAACTTCGACAAGACAAGAATCCTCAGAGAAATCATGGAGAGCTATGAGAAGACAAAGCTCTCGCCTGACATAACTGACAGGCAAATGGAGTCTCGGTTTCGAGATTTCATTTCAGGAAAGCGTTATCTCATTGTTCTGGATGACGTTTGGACCGAAGAGTATGTCAAGCATTGGGAGCCGCTTCTACAACTCCTGCAGCTGGGAAGAAATGGCAGTAAAATTTTAGTTACCACTCGGAGCCTAGCGTCTCGAAGAGGGTTGCCACACGACCTCCCCACCATTTGGGCTTGTTGTCCGAGTATGATGGTTGGTTATTGTTCAAAAAAATGGCATTCAAGGTAGATTTTTTACCGGGTCCTCTTCGGAGTGATTTGGAGGCCATTGGCAAGCAAATTGTTGCAAAGTGCCAAGGCCTGCCTTTGGCAGTAAAGGCAATGGGGGGTCTCTTGCGGGGCAATCTTGATGTGAAAAAATGGAAAATAATATTAGCAAGCGATACATGGCGGCTGGAAGATCAAAAATACAATATCAATACGCCTAACATTCTTCCTGCTTTGAAGTTGAGCTATAACTTCTTGCCGCCGCATCTAAAGCAACTGTTCGCATTTTGTTCCATATTTCCTAAGGCCTACGTCATCAATAAGAAAGATACGGTCAAGCTCTGGATGGCACAGTCCTTTATTCAGTCCAGAGGACAAGTTAGTGCGGAGGATGTTGGGGCCGAATACTTCGATGACTTGCTGGTAAGGTCCTTCTTTCAACCCTTAAAAATTGGTGATGTGGAGCAATGCAGAATGCACGATTTTATTCACGACTTGGCACAATCTATCTCGAGCCCGTATTGCTGCCTAGTCAGTGATAGGAAATCATGCGGCTGCCTGGATAATTGTCGTCATGTTTCGGTACTCTGTCAAGATGTTGAGCTGCCTTTCCGGGAGGTGGCTGATCGCTCCAAAAAGCTGCGAACGTTTCTAGTTCCAACTGGATACCTGAAGAATTTCGGGCTGGCCCTTGATAAGTTATTTCATTCCCTAAGATACATCCGCACATTGGATTTGAGTTCGAGCACGTTGCTTGAATTGCCAAGCTCGATCGGAAAGTTGAAGCTGTTGCGCTACCTCGACGTCTCGAGGACCGAAATCAAAGAGCTTCCCAACACAGTTTGCAACCTGTACAATTTACAGACTCTGAAGCTCTTGGGGTGCCTCTGGCTTTTCAAACTTCCCGATGACTTGAGCAAGCTAGAGAACCTTGAATTTCTTGAGCTGGATGATATGTTCTGGTTCAAGTGCACCTCCTTACCACCAAGACTTGGGATGCTGAAAAACCTACGTGATTTGCATGCCTTTAAGGTCGGGTGCCAAAGAGGATACCAAATCGTAGAATTGAAGGAGATGGGATTTCTTACAGGAGCATTGCACATATCAAATCTCGAGAATGCAATGTATGCAGCCGAAGCTAATTTGAAAGAGAAGGATAGGCTTCAGAAGGTGGTGCTTGAGTGGACAAGCAGAGATATCAATGGGCAAGATCAAGCAAAAGAGGAGAACGTACTCAACGATCTCCGACCTCACCACTGCTTGAAGGAGCTCCACATTTCCCATTACAAGGGATCTAACTTTCCACATTGGATAAGAGATGAAACGCTCCAGAATCTGAGCACAATTTCTTTCAATCATTGCACAAAATGCAAAGTCCTCGCCCTTGGATCTCTGCCTCACCTGGACCAACTCACCCTCAAAGGGTTGCTGGAATTGGAAAAGTGGCCAGATGTTCAATACCATTCCCTGTTTAGGCTCAAGATCAGCAACTGCCCCAAGTTGGTCGAGATGCCAAGCTTCTTTCCTACCGTACAAGTCCTCCGGATTAAAAAATGCAACTCTCTTAAAGCTCTTCCAATTACGCCATTTCTGAGATTTCTAAAGCTTGTTGACAACATTGATCTAGAGGATTGGCAAGAAAGAGTTATTCCATGCGAGTACTGGAACGATCAAGGGCAACATGTAACTGAAGAAATTCCTTCATTTGTCTACCTTATTGAAATGACTGTTATCAATTGTCCCAAGTTGCGAGGGCTCCCGCGTATCTTTGCACCACAAAAGCTCGAAATTCGCAACTGTGAACTGATGAGAACTTTTCCAGATCGCGAGGTTGCAGGGCTACTTCTGCATTTAGCAATGGACATGTGCAGTGACGGGACATTATTACAGGCCCTACCCCCTACAAGCTCTCTACATTCCCTGGTGATTTCCAACGTATCAAACGTAGTCACTCTTCCAACATGGCCGCACCTGCCTGGACTCAAGTTTTTGTACATTAGCAATTGCAAAGAACTCGTGTCTTTGTGTGAAGTAGGAGAGGAAGAATCATTTCCAAGTCTGACATGTCTCAAGCTGCTATCCATTCAAGGCTGCGAAAAGCTTGTTACTTTGCCAAAAAGGTTGCCCACTGCCCTCGAGTGTTTGCATGTGGGCTCATGCAATGATTTGAGATCTCTAGGCTGTAAGGAGACACTGAAGAGCCTCAACTCACTCAACGATCTGTACGTTGAGGAATGCCCCCATCTTGAATTCTTTCCCGAAGGTGGCCTTCCAACATCTCTCCAACATTTGCGTGTCCGAAAGTGTCCGTTGTTGGCAAATCAATGCCAAAAGGAGGTGGGTCCACAGTGGCAAAAGATCAAAGACATTCCTGACTTGGAAATTGACGACAGTGGAGCTCCTTCACCCTCACAAAGTTCAAAGAAGAGACCATTCTCTGGATCTTGGTTTCAACGTGTTCTGTGCAGGAGAGGTTAGTTCATTTTCCCAGCTGGTATGGTGACTTTGCCTTATATTTATGCAGCATCAAAGCATATAAATCTAACATTCAAGAACTCATGCCCCATAACATTTGCAGGACAAAATTCAAAAATAAAGATAGAAGAGGGAGGAAGTTCTGCTGCTTTTAAATGAGATGGTGAGTGCTAAACAACTTTGAGTGGTTTGCATTGTAATGTAGCTAAATTTTGGCCCTTCACATTTTGTGCGCTTGTCGGATTCGTTGTAAGTCCCACTAATACTAAGAAAAGCCAGATATTGTGCATTGTACTGCGAGGTGAGAGCCTAGTTACCAATCAGTGTCCTACAAAATCAGACTAGATATGTTGCAGTCTAAAAGCAGCATAAATAGTCCACTTTCCATGCATAATACCATAAGAGTGATGCTATTAGACGAGGCAGCATGTGGCTTTACCGTCCATTAGCTGCTCATCAATATGAAACAGATGACTTCTCCTGTACAAATCATCTTTGTGTCTGTCTTTGTGTGTTCTATCGAATTATACCTGTGTAATGAATTGAATTTCTCAGTATTAACTCCCTGAATTTGCTTCCCAGGGAGCTGAAAATGGATGCTGTTTCCCGGGGGCTAGATGCATGCAGTTTTTTTTTTTTTTTTTTCAAAAAAAATTAAATTCTGATAGGCTTGAACACTGTTTTCTAGCCTAGTTCATTGCAGACTTTGGCTTAAAAAAGTGACTCAAGTCAGACGTTTATCTTTCTCAATAAGGTTCAGTGGAACCAACAGCGAAACCTTTCAAAATGATCTACTTTTCTCCGAAATTCTGCTGTTTGCCCTACTCTTATTTATTAATGTACCTGGCCATTTGTCAGCTCAGACTGGACTTGTTAATGTTCATGTTGTCTTACCATGTAAAGGGTGGCAAATGCTTCCTAGTAATTGTGTCTTCTGCACAACGAGAAAGGCTTTTTGCTCAACGCTCCTTCTTGTCCATTTTGTGCTTTTCCATCTTCCTTCCTTTTCAGAATATTCAGATCCAACATTTGCAAACTGATCAAAGAAAGCATGATCAAAAGGACCACTTCAAAGCTTTTTAAGTTCCATGTTCACAGTTTCTATCAAATAAAATCTCCCTATTGTGATTCAGTAGCTACAATTCTTGACATACTGGTTGTTAACATTAACAATATTTTCATATATTATGAAAAAAAAATTATGATAAACAAGTTTTACATTTTCTGGTTGGGACAAAAGAAATTAAAAAAAGAAAAAAAAACAGCTAAATATTTTTAACGAGCACATAAATAACTTTGCATACATTTAGTGACCTGATCTCTTAGAATGACACCCACAAATATGTTCCAAAATTTTTTCCCATTAAATAGTTTTTTTTTTTCCCTTTTTTTGTGTCAATCCATTAAATTGTTTAGTCTAGTAGAAAATAATATTTTGGTATTTTTTAAAATTATTTGATAAACACGTTAGATCAACCACCTAAACTGCTTATTGACCACAGGAAAAAATATGACATTTGGTTAATGTTTTTTTTTTCTTTATAACGAAGAATTTTTTTAAACAAAATTTGAGCATGTCAATAAAATAAATTTTTTTAATATTTTCTATTATTATGCTTCTCTATGTGAAATACATTTAGAAAAACCTAAAATTAAAATTATGTGCATAAGCATAATTTACACAATAAATCTCAAATTTGTCCGTGCCATTAAACTATTATTGCAAAAATGTTTTATTAATGGACTATATTATAACGGACGTCAAAGTGTTTGAAGGAAATTTTTTATAATATACAAAATACGTAAACAGTAACATGTTTGATGGATCCTCTTTTTTTTTTTTTTTTTGAAAAAAAAGAAAAAAATTGACCCAATTTTGATTGACCATTCGACCCGCTTCTTCAATCTTGCCCGAGAGCCCCGTTAAACCCGAAGCCTCCCAATAGGCTCTTCTCTTCTCTTCTCCTGTTGGCATCTACTACCACCATCGCCACCTCCGCCATTCCCAATATGACGTTCTCTCTCTCTCTCTCTCTCTCTCTCTCTCTTACTTGTACGTGCTTTTTTTTATTTTTATTTTTATATTTATTTCTCATCTTTCTTTTGTCGTTGGGTAATTGAACGCAGCCGGAATCCGGAGGTTTTGTGGGCGCAGAGATCGGACAAGGTGTACCTGACGGTGGCTTTACCGGATGCGAGAGACATATCGGTGAAGTGTGAGACAGAGGGTCTGTTTAGTTTCTCGGCTGTTGGTGTCCAAGGCGAATCCTTTGATTTTACTCTGCAGCTTTATGGATCCATTCTACCTCAGGTCAACCTCTCCCTCTCTCTCTCTCTCGCCCCCATCACTTTGTCTATGCTGTAAACCTCTGCTTTGTGTTTTTTTTCACTGTTATGCCGTGACTTGCTCAGAAAGGGCAAGTGTTATGGTAAAGGTTATTCTAGTCTGACATGGGAATCGTGGATTTGAATCACGGAAATAGTGTCTTTATGTAAAAGTCAAGGCTAAGACTGCGTATATCTTACCATTCGTGTAGAACGCACTTATTACACACTCAATGTTCATCCACTGCTTGTTTAATGGGTCTCGTGTAACTGTCTCAGCTTTGTTATGTAAGGTTATTCCATTGTGACCTGAGAGTCATGAGTTTGAATCGTGGAAATAGTTTCTTTTTGGAAAGACAAAGTACTCTTGTTGTGTCACAAAATTTACTTATCCATTGCTTGAGCCGTCTCCGATATTTGAAGCATCTTCCTTTATTTTTAGAATACTGGGGCTTTGAATATAATGAACTTTATACTCCATATCTAATCATATTGCATGGAAGATTTTCAAATTTTTAATCAATAACAGGTTTGGTCTTGCAATCCTAGTGCTGCAGTTCAAGCCTTTCAAAGATTCTAATATCATGCTCTGAGTCTTCTGCTTCTTCTGGTGCAGGGCTGTAAAACTAAGGTTGGGCTAAGGAACATAATATGCTCAGTTCAGAAAAAAGAGGAAGGCTGGTGGAAAAGATTACTGAAGTCAGAAGAAAAGCCTGCACCTTACATTAAGGTTGATTGGAACAAATGGTGTGATGAGGATGAAGAGGCAGCATGTAAGCTCTCTCTTGTTTTTTTTTTTTTCTGTGCTTTTATTCTGGAACTGACTTCATTTGGATGCCTGTATGGGTGCAACTGCTTAGTTGCAAGTTCAACTCATGTTTACTAGCACCCTGCCTTTGTTCATGAATTTTGGAAAATGGAAGGCTAGTCTGAATGTGGTGGATAAATGCCAGTGTCATTCTGATTGCTTTAATGCAAAGTGATTGTCTGCTTATACTTTGATCCATTGGGGTCCTTGAGTCAACTATCTTTGGGTTATCTCAATTCTTGCTTTGCTTATATCTTAGTATTTCAATCAACTAGGGAATGCAAAGTGGCTTTGCCTTCTTACAACCTGAATTTGGTCCTTTAGCTTCCTACTTCCTGTTAAGTTGGTTCTTGCTTGCTTTAAACATATCAAAATATTTCAGTCAGGTAGAGACATCACCAAATCTCATCCCTGTACATGCCATTTGAGTTTGCCTGCTCATTTATAGGGCCTATTGTAGTCCCTTCAGCTATTATGTATTAATTTTGTCTCTTGCTTGCTCTGCACATATCAGAATACCTCAATGAGGTGGTGACTGGGAAATGAGTTTATGCTTCTCCCTTACACATTGCACTGTTGTAAAACTCATCGTGGGACCTCTTTTCTCTTGATGAACTTAAGTTTAAGCTATGACAAAAACTTCCCATTTTGTGTACAGTTATATATAGGTATTCATTTGTTTTCTTCTTAGTGAGGGAAAGAAGAGATCCATTCTAAAAGATTCTTAAAGCTAATTGCTTATTTTTCCATGCATGTTATTAGCTATCAATAACAATTGATAATAGTCTCATTCTATGAATAAACTCTTGCTTGGATATGTGTGAATAAACTACTTGTTCGTAGCCATTCTCATTCTCTGGGCCTCAGATGGGCATAGAATAGGTAAGCAATCCTGGGGCACTTGTTTGCAATCCCTAAATTGAGTGCTCTTCTATCTGATGTTAGATGTGGACCTGACCATTTAGTTCAATTCGAGGATACAGTTATGCTTTGTGTCTACTGCTGCTGTAGGCTAGTGTCTGCAAAATTATCATGACATATTATCCAGCATAAAATAAATTACAACTTTATTTTATTCTTTTTTCTTGTTCATGGGTGTTAGAATTTGAACCTTTGTTTCTGGGATTAAGAGCCCAGCAGCTCTACCATCAGATCACATTGCTAGTGGCTAATTAGAACTTTAGTTTTGCAACAAATATTTAATGATTCTGATGTGAATGCTTGTGATCCTTTGCAGCTGGTTTGGCCTCAGACGCTGATAATGTTGAGGTAATCTTATTTATCTCCCAATTCTGTTATTAATGCATAGACAATTGATATTACCCTTGCCTCATGCCTGTGCTTGACTAATGTAGTATCTTTGCTTTTGCAGTATGGTGGTGACGATGATGAGAGCAGTGATGGCGAAGGAATGCTTTGTAAGTTAGAACTTAATAATTTATGCAAAATCATTAAATTTTGCATCTTGAGCAGCTTATTTGTATGTCCTGATGTGCATAGAACACCATTTCTCTACTTCATTGCATTCTTTCAATACACGTCCTTGGATAATTTTTGAACATTTGTAATGACAAAATTGCAAGCAATACACTTTGTTTCTGTTGCATTATGCCTTTTAAACTAAAAATGCCGAAAGTTTGTTTCAGTTATTATATTATCCTTGTAGTTGGATTTTAGTTTTGGAAACTTGTGATGCATGGTTTAATCATTTCTGTCTATGCGCAGTTTTCTCGTCACAAAATATGATAATCATGTGATATCTGACAATATTAGATACATTCTGCAGACCTTCCAGATCTGGAGAAGGCAAGGGTGTGAAGACCTGGCACTGACAACTAATTACATGGAATGGGATTTCCATAGAACCATGACAATGATAGGTAAACAAGCTCAAAACATCCAGTGTTGTAACCAAAGTTTGTATATAAAATCCACGTTAATTCCTTTAAGAGGTTAGTCTTTGGTTTTTGGAGTTGGGATTGGTCTGGCCCTCGGCCAATGGCGGAACTTATCTGGAACTATTTTGAGCCCCTAAAGTTTGACTTGTTTTCTGCAGTCTTTCCTGTCATAGTTTTTTCACAAACTTTGCTATCCAATGTTGAGGAGCTTGCAGTTACTCTCCTAGGTGGCTTATAATGGCATCCTACGATCAATCCCCTCTAACAGAATTATGAAAACGCATCTCTTTCTTGGCGGCATACTTTCCGTTGTAACTTATCAACATGTAGGAGTTGGAAAAGAAAAAAAAAAGCAGGAAAAAGAAAAGATTGGGAGGAACCCCACCATTCTGTTAGCTTCTGTTTCTAGACTAACTTCTCGTGCATTATGCTTTTAGCAAAAGTTGGAGGGGAACATTGTACGGTACTTTAAAGGTGCCTACGTATCCTATGGACTATGTAAACCACTGGGGAGGCTTGTCTTCAATGAGGACGGGAACAATTGGGATTGAATCCCACCATTCTCTTAGCCTTTGATTCACTAGGTCATTTTGCATGTACTTCCCCGCCTTTTACATCACAATGAAGCAATGTAATACAACCGGAATGAGGATGTGTTTCACTTGAATCACTGCAAAGATTACTGCTAGTATGCTCATTCCCACCCTCACTGTATCCGCTTGCTGAAAACAAGGGTAGGATAAAAAATGCTTATAAGTACAATAATTACAAAACCAAAAGCGAAAACAAAACCTGAGTTCCAAATTTAATTGAAATCGGTTAAGTAAATCTTTTTGTCGTACTTGTACATAATCAGTAACCATATTGTGCTATAGCAGGCATTAGCAGAGATTGCTTTTGCAGGGTCATGTTTGTGGAAGAAGTGCCTTGCGGGCTCTCAAGCACATTATAGACCAGATTTTCAATATTGTAATATTTGCCGTCTGCATCATCTCATGAGCAGTCTTTAACCCATATTGAATTGACACGATGCTCTCCAATGTACTCTTCTGCTCTGACCCAGTACCCGCTACAATCTCATCGCTGCATTGGTCTTGCTTTTTAATTAACCTTGCTTGAAGCATCCTCAATACCCTGCCCATGACAAGCATCCGGCTATAGCCTTCCCGGCCCATTCCCTGCGTTGCCAAAGGCAGTCCACTAAGTCTACATGATAGGGTTGACTGAAAAATTTGACACTTAGCCACATTGCCCCCTGCGAAAAGAGGGAAATGGCAAGAACAAATTACCTGTAGATAACGACTAAGGTTGCAGCAAGTACTGTGAGGGGGGTTACTGGTCTTTTCCATGAAACTCCTGCACCCTGAAACAGAGTAAAGAAATCACGAGGTCTTTGATTTGTTCAGTCGTTGTTTGCCACATACTCGACTAGCCTAACCTTATTTCATGTTTTTTTTTTTTTTTGTAACTTTATTTCATGTTTTGTTAGAAAAATGACGAGAGTTTAAAATTAGAAAGGTCTTTGAATAAAATTTAAGTAAATAATAAATTGTGTATAAATTCTTTTTACTTATATATTATTTATTTTTAAATATAATTTTTTTAATTATACTATTCACATATTTATTGTTAAAATCTTAACAAATTATATTTTTCAAAGGGACTCTCATTTGCAAGAACAAAACATCACTTCTATCCATTATGGCCCATAGTTAACAATTAATTTTTATTACTTTGATATTATAAGCTAAAAGGAAAAAGACATTGTCAATTTAAATTATACATATTATATATCTCTACAGAAATGGGGCAAAAAAATAATATTAAAATTTCTAAGTACATTACAATTAATTAATGTTCATAATTTTAGTGTTTTTAATTTCCTAACTGTTAATAAAAATACTTTTAATAATAATGGTTTTGAACATAACACCCATCCATTTAGATAGCTTAATAAAGTAATATAAATACTATAATAATAATAATAATAATATAAAAAAAATTAAAGTAATGAAGATTTCTTATTTTTATCCAGATTTTAAAATAAAAAATTTAAATTTTTAAATACGGACCCTCTACCGTAGTGAATGGATTTTTTGGGTGGCCTTTACGGAGGGCAGGTGATTCTCGCGATTCTCGCTTGCAAGCAGCCATGACGGAGAGCGCCTATTGCTCATCTCTAGTTCGCCTTAACGTCGGTCAGCTCTCTGTCTCTGTCTTCCACGAGTATCTAGTCTTCACGTGTGCGTGTCCGTGCGTGTTTGTTTTTGTAATTGTTTGTGGGAGATGAGCGTGAGATCTTCCATTTTAAAGGAAACTGAAAAACCCCCAGTTCACTATTTCTTTCCGTTGCTAATTGATTATTGTATGTTTGATTGATTCGTTGTTTAACTTCCCTTATGGAAGGCAGTTGTTGGCTCTTCTAGTTTTCTGTCTGCCTTGTGTTTGGATGCTGTGAAAATGGAGGAAAAAGTGACATTGACAAATTCTCAATTACGTGATGTGTTTTCCTCTCTTGGATCTTTCCTTTGTGCGATTTGGAAATGGAAAAATTATATGACGTGCAAACCTTAGTGTTATGGTAAAGTTTATTTTATTGTGACGTAGAGGTTACCAAGTTTCCAAAACTGTTTTTTTTTTTTTTTGGGCGGGGGGCCCCCGTTGAAATAGCATGCTAAGGCTGCGTGCATCTAATCCTTTTTTAAACCTATACTGTGGTGCCTTGTACATTATGAACGCCATTTTTGGAAATGGATGAAACTATAGTCCAGTTAGTTGAATTTAGCTACTGTTGACTGAGCTTTAACTTATATATATATTTGACTGGAAGTTGTTATAAAGTCATTTCCTTACGCTTTCTTTGTATACAAACAAAGTGTTAGAATTTATATTAGTTGGTATGTCACTATGAATTATTGCATTATGGATTTAGTTAGACTAATGGAATGATTTTTTATAGGCTTATATTTTCTGATTCTTGCTTCTTGCAAGTTATTCAATCAATGCATTTGTTATGTAGCTGAAGATTGTATAATATTTGTGTCTTTATATCTACAGGAGGGAAGATATTTTGCACCACATTGGATACGTTGACAAAACGTGAACCCAACTCGATGCTTGCTGCAATGGTCAGTGGCTGTCATACACCGTGTGAGGACCCTGGCAAGGTTTGGCTACCTACTTAGATTTTTTTATCCCTATTTTATAAAATAATTTGGAGGAATGTAAGTGAAAATTTTAAAGCAATTAGGATTGCAAAGAAGATACATTGAAGTGGATATGTTTTCTGCCACTGGCTGTATGTGACATCTTCTTTTTGCTCCTTAAGATATCTGAAACGACCCTTTCAGAGGCTGTGAGTGATGTGTGCCTGGTTTACTATTGATCCGGGTTTCTGAAGGTTAAATGCTTTGCTAGGGGAAAGACACCTTGTTTTTTCAGTGAGAAAGAAAACTGGGGGGAATTTGCTATAAATATTTGGTCTATTTTCACGGAATTACTTTACTTTGCAACATAATAATGATCTGGCAGGATCTCTACTCTTCCAAATTTCTCCAAAACCTTTCCATCCAAATAGGTAGGAGTGTAAGTAAATTAGGCTGCAATGAGCGTTGTCTCTTTCAACAAGCATTTACTTCTTCTTTCAATCCCTGACTTTTCCTTTTGCTTCAGTTTTTGGTTTTTCTTTTTCCCCTTTAAATTTTCGTTAGGAAGAAATGCAAAGAAACTACATTGTTGCAGTTTACATGACTTTTTCGTGCAATTGTTATTTTTTTGGTTAATAAAATATATTACAGATCTTTATTATTTTAAATTGTCGCAGGGATGTGTCTTTATTGATAGGGATGGGAAACACTTTCGGCATATTCTAAATTGGTTGAGAGATGGCGTGGTTGCCACATTGGCAGATGGTGAATATTCAGAGCTCATGCGGGAGGCAGAATATTATCAGCTACTTGTATGTGGATGCATGAAAATTTTCTTCTCATTTGGTGCTTCAAATGTATTTGTGTTACTTCAGATGTTTTGTCAATGAGCAATCTGATGATTTGTATGTACTTTTCACTTTGGATGAGCAGGGATCTTTTTTTGTTGTTCATCTTCCACCTGTGAATCCATCATCTTCAATTTCAAAGGGGCTATGTCATGGTTATATGCAGCAAGATGCTTTTTAATTTGCTTCACAAGATCTTAACATGGCTTTGTTATTTGCTTTTATTGTTGGTGTAATCAAAATTATCAGCTGGTCTGCTTTTACTTTGATCAGTCTTAATTTGTTTCCTCATTTTTCCTGAGGCTCATATTCATGCATCTAAATTTAAGTATCTCCTTAAGGAATTTAAGAATCTAACCATGGCGACGAAAATTGTTGAACTTTATCCAGAGAACTAGACTTTCCCTTGAGAGCAGTCATTCTCAGGCATGAGGAAAAAGTTGCCAACATTTTGTGAATGCAGCTTTAATTGCTTTGCCTATTTCTTTGTGTATTAGGGACTTGTAGAGGGAATCAACTCTACTATGAATGCAAGAAGAGAAATTGACGGATTAGATGCCGAGTTGACACGGACAGATATCATCAGGTGTATACAGTCTGAAAGAGTCCGATTTCGAGGAGTTAATCTTTGTGGCCTTGATCTCTCTAAACTGGTATCACTGCTCAAAAGCTTTTCATCTCCAAGCCATATTCCAAATTTCCCTGGTTGAATTACTCTCAAAAACTCTCAATACACCCATTTATTCATCTGGATTTTGGTTCATGGAGAATTTTTGCTTGTTTCAATGGGTGTTGCAACTAAATGCTCTGTTCTATCAGCTTGTGAAGACAGCAAAGTGCAGATTCTAGCTTGTTTGAAGTTGTTTGCCTTCAGTAATGACAGTGATTCTAATATCTATTGTATTTACTTGCAGGATCTCTCATTTGTTGACTTCAGCTATGCAAGTCTTAAAAATGTTTTCTTTTCACGTGCAAACCTTCAGTGTGCAAAATTCCGGGTATGCCTGATTTTTATGTGGACCAAACACCTTGCAGCAAGAACTTGCTCACTTTCTTTGCTTTTCTGGTTGAGGGGTTGCCATTAATTTTGCTCAACTGTTATGATTTAATTGTTGCTATTCCAACTTCAGCATAACCCTTAGGAGCAACATACTGTTCACTGGAATTTGTACTGAAAGCTGATGTTAGAGTAGGGGGAAAAATAAATGACTTCATTATTGGCATATGATGTCATGATCATGATAAGTTGCCATCCTCATAAGTAAATTCTAGAAGATGGAAATTCAGAAAAGTTTATTTGTGGAAATTCTTTATGCAGTGTCATGTGATGAAGTTGTTTCTATTGTTGCTTATTCATTTCTGAGATCTCCCATATGTTGTTTAGGCTTATCTTTAGTGTCAATCTGATGTGCATAGTGAAAACATTTGATATTATTACAGGATGTGGATGCTGAGGGTTCCATTTTCAATAATGCAACTTTGCGCGAGTAAGATAATCTGAGCAACATTGGATTCCTTTCTTAAGATATTTTGCATCATATATTGTTTTTCTGATGATTGTGTCATGCTCGGGGAAGATGTGAATTTACAGGTGCAAATCTTTGTGGAGCTTTATTAGCTGGTGCTAATCTTCAGAGTGCAAACCTGCAAGGTAGAGGTCTATTATATGTGGTGGTGTTTGAACTTGTTTTGGACACAGATAAAAATGAAGCGGATGTATTATGTGGTAGAGGGAATGGATTTTATCTGTTTCATTGCTCGCTTATTGACAATCAAACAATTCAAGTTGGTTTATTGATCTGATGATATATCAATTCTTTGGGAGCACCATCACTCTATTTAACTGGAATATAACTTGGGGAAATTGGAAATCATTTGGCCGTTAAAATCTGAATTCAGTTGGTATTCTTGTTTGACGAAATTCTATCACTTAGTAACTTGTTTGATGATCGGATAGACAATACTGCTCATCAAAAACTGTATTTGGAAATGTAATGCCATGTAGTGGGCAGCTTGTCATGGCCCTTGGTACAGTTCTATACATCCTATCATGCATTTGAGAATGATTGAATTTTCTATATTCTATATTGCCTGATTGTTTCCTATTCTCTGATTTAATTATTAATCAGATGTCATTGCTGTTCAATTTTTCTGTTTTTATTTTTGAAATGTACTGAATTTGATTTGATGCTATTGTACTGCAGATGCTTGTTTGATAGGTTGCAGTTTCTGTGGAGCAGATCTCCGCTCTGCACACTTGCAGGTTCAGCATCCATTAGTCTTTGAATAGCATGGGATATTAATATTTTGCTTCTTTTCTGCTCAATCAAGTTTATGAAGCATATTTAGCTCATAATTTTTTGGCGTCCATAAATCCATGATTTTTACTCCCACCCCCCCACCCAAAAAAAGGGCTTAGGGCAGAAGATTAGTTGACGTCCTTTTATGCCCCCACCTTCCCAAAAAAAAAAAAAAAAAAGTGGCCTTGGATGCTTCAATTTTGTCTATACTTGTCCACTTTGTCATTTCTTTTTGTAAGTGTTTATTCATGATTTAAAGCTTGATCACATTCTTTTCTTAACCACTGGCATGGGGTTTGATAGACTTACCTTTTGGTCGCTGAATTTTAGACTGCTGATCTGACAAATGTAAACTTGGAAGGTGCCAATCTGGAAGGAGCCAATCTAAAGGTAATAATTGTTAAGTAAATAGGTATAATTCTATAATCTGGCTGATGCCTTTTAGAAGGAATGAGATTAAGAGAACAAAAGGCATAGGTTAATTTAGTTGATTACTGGAGAGCATGTGATAAAGAATGAGTGCTTGAATTACAGCCATTTTGTTCTCAGGTTTCTCTGGTAACCTAGGAACTGATTTGTTAAAACCTCACTTATTCCAGGGTGCAAAGTTGAATAATGCCAATTTGAAGGGTGCAAACCTGCAACGAGCTTATCTTCGACAGGTTAATCTCCAAAATGCAGTAAGTTGTGCTTCCCTGGTGCCTTTCTTGTCCTCTCAACTTTTTAAGTTTACCTGTTATAGAAGACCTGCCAATGAGCGTGTTCTTTGCATGGGGTATGTTGACTGTCATCTGCCTTAAATAGATACATCTGTGTTTGTCACGGTTCATGTTGTAGTTTTTTACATAATCTCCTGTATCGGTATGTTTGTTCATTTATCCACAACAGCATACAAGATGCTCACCAATAATGTTAACCCTATCATCAAGAGCACTAATATGTAAGTCGAACCCCTGAACATGCCAAAACCATGTGTGGTGCTTGCCATTTCACTTCCTTTTGATTGTTTATGGAGGTTTGTGGTTGACTTCCATGATGTGCAATGCCCTTCTGGAAAAAGGATTGTTGTGCAAGAATTTGCCATGCACTAATTACTATTAACAAGTGGAGGGTGCTTTCTTATCCAATTAAACCGTTAGGGTTTAAAGAAGTTGAAGATTGTTTTTTGGGTACGTAACAATCGAAGATGTGGTGACCAATTAAGCTAAAGACTAATTGGTTAATAAGTTGAAGATTTTATAGGACACAAACGTTACAAATTATTTGCTTCATGTGGCGGCATGCGTTCATATTTGTGTATGGTTCATTGTAATTCAAAATTTTAACTTTTTCTTTCAACTCGTCAGCGTTTGGATGGTGCAAAGCTTGACGGTGCCAACCTGCTCGGAGCAATTCGGTGACTTTGGACCAAAGCTATGTGTATATGCCCAGTGGGGCTTAAGTATATTAATCTTATTTGTGAGTGATCTCTTTCGTTTTCCATCCATGCATCCTCAACGATTCTTGTGATGTAAAAGATTCTGTGCATGTTGAGCATGGTTTGGTTTAAACTGAATCAATCAAGGATTCATGTTAATTAATATGCATGGTTCTCCAATGCTAGTTGTGATCGTGTATACTGCCACAAACTACCTGGGGAAGGTGGCAGGTTTAATCGTTATTGGGCTGCCACTTGCCATTGCAGCAGAAAAGATACAAGAAAACAAAACAGAGACAAGAGTCGCGGTGGATTGGGGATGGAAAACGCAGTCGGCAAACTTTGTATTTTAACAACAAAGATTTAATTGAGGTCGAAGTCGCGAGTCACTGGTTAATTCTCGAATTAATAAATCTCTCGTGAAGAATTTACTTTCCCCGAGGTTAATATTGTATAGGAATTGGGGCTTGGGCCACGTGTTGTTTGGACACGAACTCACTGCTAGACTCTTTAACTTCGAGTTGGTCTGTCGGCAAGCTGTCCGTGAACGTGTCCTTCGAATAAGAAAAAGGAAGCATAAAGAGATGCGTCGTCTCAACGGCGATAATTTTAAGGCGACAGAGCGTGGTGCGAGAAGCTGTAAAGTAAAACGCAAAAGCAGAGTGCGCGTGGGCCCAAGTGGATGGTGTAGTCCCTCCGCTAAGTGGATCCCACAAGGATGACTTTCTGTAAATTTTTTTTGCCCCACACTCGTCGGCATCTCCAGCTACTCTGCAGATTCGAGGCTTATCTTTCTTTCTCAAGCCACCTGGCTACCCAAAATAAAAAAAAGGGAAACATTAAAAAAAAAATCCTTGAATTTCTCGTACTTGTTTTGTTAGATTGGGTTTGAATTTATTTTTTATATTTATTTGGATAAATTTATGATTTTTATCGAGACACAATCCTTGGATTTTAATTTTATTGATATCTAAATTAAACATAAAAAAATCTATGTCAATAAATGATAACTATATTTATAATGCACTCGAAAAAAAAAAAAAAAGGGTGGTTTCCAAGGAAGGGCATGTCCAACTTCATTAGGTATTGTGGTCCCCATTTACGTGTACACTACGCGTCACGTTGAGGGACATTTATGTGACTTTCGTACCACAGGATGTTGAATTTTCTCTGTTTTTGGTGATGGTTGTTTTTGACTCCTTTTTGTGAACGAGTTACAGTAGTTTATTATTAAAAAAATATCGATTTTTTTTCTATTTTTTTATATTAAATTATTCTAAACCACTCAAAAAACAGATGTTTACTTACCTTCATGTTGAGGTGCCTATAAGTATAGCGACTCGAGGCCCTCCTCCTCTTCATCGTCAAAGCAAAGAGCCCTTCAAGAAAAAGAAGAGAGAGAGAGAGAGAGAGAGAGGAATTATTAACAATGTCAGGAATCATGCACAAGATTGAGGAGACCCTCCACATGGGAGGCCACAAAGAGGAGCACAAAGGTGATGAGCATCATGAACACAAGGGTGAGCACCAGCACCAGCACCATGATGAACACAAGGGTGATCATGGGCATGGCCATGGTGGCCATGGTGAGCAGCATAAGGAGGGTTTCATGGACAAGATAAAGGAGAAGATCCATGGGGATGAGCATGGCCATGATGGGGAGAAAAAGAAGAAGAAGAAGGAGAAGAAGAAGCATGAGCATGGCCATGAGCATGGACATAGCAGCAGCAGCAGCAGCGACAGCGATTAGATCTATCTTCACATCTCTGTGCGCATATGACTATATATATATATATATATATATATATATATCTGCCTTGGTGTGTATATCTCATTGTTGTTTTCGTGTGTACCTTTCATAAAAATTTTAATACCCATTTTGTTTACATGATCTTACTAACACTTTTTTTTTTTTTTTAAAATCTATTTTAACACTTCTGTTGGTTAATTTCTTTAAAGGAAATTTAAAGGAGGACAATGATATATGTGAGAATATGTAATTTTAACTGATGATTTTGGCATTATTTGTTGTAGATTGATAGTTTGAAAGTATCATTTTGCAAAGATCTGATTCCACACCATGCGAATTTGAGCAAAACCCCTTGAATCGAAACAAATGACTGCACAAATGAGCAAAATTGTCAGCAAATGTTTTCTACTTGGCTGAATGGGGCCATTGTTTTTTTTTTTTTGACTTTTTTTTGTGTTTTAAAATGGAAGGGTACATATGATCTTGATTAATGACTTTGCTAGGCTTTGTGTAACATTTTAGGAATTATATGTCTTACATTGGCATTTTAACTAGCGTAATATTATGTTGTCTTGCAGGTTTGTGTGGAGGGGAACTATGTTCAAGTTATGTCTTCAGTCTTCTAGTGTTATATTATCTATGTATAATAAGGAGAACAATAATAAATGTCTTTTGTGTGTCAACTATTTCTTGTTTACTCTGTCTTGTTAATTTGGACACTCTAGGGGCTTCTCAATTTTAGGTGAAAATGAGAGAGAGAGAGAGAGAGAGAGAAAACAAAACAACAACTTAGATCTGAATAATTTAATTTAATTTAATTTAATTCCTTTGGAATTTGACTCCATTTAAAATTAATGAAATGCCCAAAAACGAAAATAACCTGAATTTTAATAATTGAACCAAAAAATGACGCGATGTTGACTTCATGAAGCTTCCGTAACCTATATATTCAGAATTTGAACGACATTAGACTTGAATGAAGTTTATATGAATAAACTAAATTGATTTATGTGGCAGTAAAAAGTTTACAACATTGTTAGGAAGTACGACTTAGAAATTTTCTGAAGACATATGTCCCCCCGGGATCTGCCCATGCATGGGTCTCCAGGCATGGCCATTAGCTGTTGGGATTTGGGTCAGGGGGTGACGGTTGGTCCTTCGTGAAGATTGCTAATGGGTTTTCTTCCTACCGTTGTCCTGTCAAATCGGCACATTTTTTCAGTCTAGTAATCAATTTGCCACGCTGGTAACCACGTCGTCGATTGGCGTTGTGTTAGCTGACCCAATTCGTAATCGGAAATTACTATATTGGTCGAAGATATGTTCATGAATTTCATATTCTGATGCCCTTATTATTTATTATTTCCTTTTTTTATTTTTTTTATATGTGTTTTTATATGTGTTTTATATATCATCCAAAAAAAAAAAGAAAATAGACAAAGGGAAAAAAAAAAAAACACACACACACCTTTAACATTGATGTTATTGTGTCAAATAATTATTTTTAAAAAGGATTCAAGTTTTTGGTCAAAAAAATGATTGAATATGTAACAAAATCGTTTTAAATATATAACGACATCAATTGAATGTATAATAAATTATTAAAAATTTAAATGACACTTTATCAAACATCCGAGTGGTCTCATTACACATTTAAAGTAATTATGTTATATGTACAATTTTTCTTATGAAAAACTTCAAATTTTAAAAACTTAATTTTTTTTTCAATGTCGAAATAATACTGACATCAGCATAAAATAAATGCGTCATTTTCCTCTGTCCATGTACCAAAGCTGATGTATCACATTAGATTAAGCATTAAAACAGTTGGCTAGCTTTGAATGATCCAACGGTACAACGAATTAGGATAGAATGCAATAAATCTGTCAAACTCAAATTAATTTGAGTCCACATGGCCGTGAGATTCCTTATGGGGCCTTGTTGGATTATGTTATTGGGCGATTATGCTTAGAAGAAGTAGATGCAAGTGAGACTCTTGATTAATTGAACAACATGACCATTTCTGCAAAATGACCAAGTTGTGGGCACTGGCCTGGCACAATTGCTATTTGCTGGCACAGCATGTGAAACTACCATTTGGGAACCACCCGACCCTCCACATACAAAGTGATATTATGCTAAGTACACCCACATCGTAACAAAAAAAAAAAAAATCATGTCCGAATTGCTGCAAAACTGGCACATCAACCTACACAAAAAAAAAAAAAAAATTCTTTCTTCAGTATGACCTTTCACATTTGCCAAGGACACGAACCTCTGCTATTAAATAAGTTATACAAGATCGAAAATGACTAGTTATTGATACGGTAGCACTAGAACAATAAAAATTGTTACCAAAGTACACGTTTTGATACACAATATAATGTGCCGAAATATGCTGCTAGCACAATGGTAATACAGTTTTTCATTTCATAGGCATGTGGTTTACACAACTGTTCACAGTTAAGTTGGCCGAATAGAGCAAGTCGCATTGTTTTTAACACCACCACTTGCCCTACTCTGTTAGAGCCGGCCTCTCTTTTCCTTCCTTAAAACACACCAACCTGACCTCAACCTCTTGTCCAACTCCAAATTTTTTTTTTTCTTGTCTGAAAGTCTCTTCTTCTCTTCATGGGTTTTCCCTCTCTCTCAAAACCCACCAAGAATCAAAACAGAACCCAAGAAGCAGAGTTATAGTTTAATTGGTTTAGCTCATCATCACGCACACAGAGAAAAGGTAAAAAAAAGAAAAGGGACAATATGGACAGGCTTATAAGTTTGGAGCCATCAAACCTGGTGCCTGTCAGGATTGAACCAGGCCAGAAATGCTACGGCGAGCTCACTTTGCGCAATGTTATGTACACCATGCCGGTGGCCTTCAGGATCCAAGTCGTGAACAGGAGCCGCTACGCGGTTAAGCCTCAGTCAGGGATCATTTCACCTCTTGCAACGCTGAATGTGGTGATTACATATCACCTCCCACCAGGGTCGCTTCTTCCGGAATCCTTCCCTCGATGCGAAGACTCGTTTCTTCTGTACAGCGTGGTGGTTCCCGGGGCTGCCATTAAGGATCCGGCGACCACGTTTGATGCAGTTCCTAATGACTGGTTCGCAACCAAGAAGAAGCAAGTGTTTATTGACAGTGGTATAAAGATCATGTTTGTTGGGTCGCCTGTGCTGGCTCAGCTTGTGAAGAATGGATCAATGGATGAGATTAGAGAAGTTCTTGAAGGTAGCGATCCAGCTTGGAACTCGGCTGATTCGGTTGATTCTCATGGCCAAACATTGCTTCATATTGCCATTTCTCAAGGCCGTGCCGATATTGTTCAACTGCTCCTTGAATTTGAGCCTGATGTGGAGCTTCAGAGTCGAACCGGAACTAGCCCGCTGGAGGCCGCTGCCGGTTCCGGTGAGGCCCTAATAGTTGAGCTTTTATTAGCCCATCGAGCCAGCACAGAAAGATCAAAATCGTCCGCATGGGGTACAATCCACCTTGCTGCGGGCGGCGGCCATTTAGAGGTATTGAGGCTTCTTTTGCTCAAAGGTGCCAATGTTGATGCTCTCACTAAAGACGGCAACACTGCCCTGCACCTCGCAGTTGAGGAACGCCGGCGTGATTGCGCGCGTCTTCTATTAGCCAGTGGTGCCAAAGCCGATATTCGCAATGCAAGAGACGGTGACACCCCATTACATTTAGCTGCAGCACTTGGAGATGAAAACATGGTGAAATTGTTACTCCAAAAGGGAGCTAACAAAGATATCCGCAACAAATTTGGCAAAACTGCCTATGATATTGCCGCGGAATGCGGCCACACCCGCCTGTTTGATCCATTAAAATTGGGTGATAGTTTGTGTCTTGCAGCTCGCAAAGGAGAGGTAAAGACTGTCTGCAGGTTGATTGAGAATGGGGCATCCATCAATGGCAGAGACCAACACGGATGGACTGCATTGCATAGAGCAGCATTCAAAGGAAAAACGGATGCCGTTAGGGCCCTGCTTGACAAGGGAATTGACATTGATGCTAAAGATGAAGAAGGCTACACCGCATTGCATTGTGCAGCGGAGTCCGGCAACGCAGATGTAATCGAATTGTTGGTCAAGAAAGGTGCAGACGTTGAGGCCAGGACTAATAAGCGTGTGTCCCCATTACAAATTGCCGAGTCCTTGCATTATTCAGGTATCACTAGGCTGTTAATTGTTGGGGGTGCCACCAAAGATGGTTCCACGCAAAAGGCAGCGCTAGCACGGCCTCCATTCGAGGATGACACGGTGGGGAAGGAGGCAGAGACGATAACAAAGAAGAGGACCACCAAGGCAAGAGCCATGCGGAGTAGCTTTGAGCGGTCAGTGCCATTAGCAGTGCTGTAGGATTTTGATGATATATACGATCAATCATAGAACCAAGAAATGGGACTTGATGGGTTTTGATTTAGGGAAGCTTTTCTTCCACCCATTTAGACCCCGTTAACCCCGTTAAATTTGATTCTTCCTTGGTTTTGGGGGCAAGACTAGAGATCATACATAGCTTCATAGTTCATACGCATATGTAGCATGTTCAGTCTAAGACCTAGGATTTATTGTATAACAGGTTTCCTTCGGCAAATGAACGTGTAACATTCACATTGTTTGTGTCTTCTGTAATTGTAATGTGATTTATAACACTACGCTATTTAGTTTTAATGCCATTCATGAATAAGTGTTCAACATATTGCCATACTCCAATTGTCCAGCTCCCATGGATGCTGAATTCATTCTTGGATACACAACGATTATCAGGAATCATCTTTCAAGGTCTATAATATCAGGAGGAAGATGCCAGAAGCTTATGACTATAACTAAAAAAAAAAAAAAAGAAACAGAATATACATTTTATATCATATCTAATATAATGAATTTAAAAGTAAGAGAAAGTGCAAACTTCTCTAGTGCTAAGCATCTTCTTCAACAGTTTACATGTTACTCTATCTAGGAATTTAATCAAATTGTCAAACTAGTCATTAAGTACATAAATATACAACTGCTCACTTATATCACAAATGCGTAGTTGAATTCAATGTGAACTTCTTCCTCTTCTTTTAGGATTATCTCTATCCGAATGTTATATATATATATATATATAGAAAAATGGCTCATGTGTTAGATTTTGTAAGACTATTTTTATTTTAATGAATGATAGATCTCCAAAATTTATATAAACTATCGAATTCAATAATTAATGTGTAACGCGTGGAGCAACTTCTAATTACACATAATCCAAGCGCTTGGTAAATCAAGCAAGCTACTCATAGTCATATAAATGATCTGCAACCTCAAAGTTTGCACCTCATTAATTAACAATTCAAAAAAAAAAAAAAAAGAGTAACCTTCAAGGTGAGGGGAAGATGAAAGCAAGAAGGTTGGGGGGGGTGTCGTTGGGGGGAGATTTCAAGGTGATTGGTTCTTGGCTCATTGCAATCCCATAAATGACAGGAGTTGGCTTGACTATAAGACCATAAAAACAGAATTTTAGCATCCTTCCAAAAGGTGGAGTTAACAAGAAGATACCACATTTTGGGTTTGCCTAAAATGTCACATTGGCCCGTCAGTTTTTAGGATTTGTGCAATTATATCCATCATATATACTAATTTTCACTGTACTTCGTGTTAAATTTGTTAGTTTAAATCGTTTTTCGTTAATTTTGTCCGGGTGGCAAAATAACTGTGAACCATCTAATGTCGACACATATTTGATTAGTTTTTTTTTTTGTAATTGAATAAAAAATAAGGATGTATTTTTCTGCCTAAATTATTTAAAATTAAAGATCAAATTAACGATTTGATCCTGAACAAAGTTAATGGCAAACTCCCAATTTGAGCTACGAATTTTAACAGAGTACCGGTTTGAAAATAAAAATAATTATAAAAAAAAACGATGGATTTAATTACACAAATCCCAAAATGTGGTGGACTAATATGGCATTTTAGCCTTTGGATTTCTTTTGCACGTAAAATCGAAGTTCCAAACTTGGGAAAATCAGATAGTTCCAAATCTATGCCTTATGCACACTGAGTTTTAGCGACCACCGGAAAATTAAACGCTTAGATTTCTCTTCCTGAGTTTTGGGCAAAAACAAATATATATATATATATATAGTCCATTAATTAATAATATGATTATAGGCTCTAATCAACGAGATTTCGATACTCTATAGTGACAGATCAACTATATTAATTTTTATCGCCATTTCATAAGAACAACAAATGTATGTATATGACATTACCTTGACAAGAGGAAGTGTAGATTTCACCACGAAATGGCTCATAAATCGGATATCAAACCTCCAAAAGTCGAGAATTTGACTATTACTTGAAGTTACCACAAAGGTGGTAAAAACCCATGTAGATAAAACCATACAAGGGGCAACGCCAAAATGACAATAGGTGCAGAAAACATTTGACCCTAATCTCAACATCTTAACCTCCAAAGCTACAATGTTGCATTTTATAATATCCTATGCCAAATCAAGCTCATGCTGATCACCTATAAATGTTTGCTAGGCTTTTCTTACAGCTGCCGAGTCTTTGGGCTTGATCCTCCTTCAAGTCCATTACCCCCAAACTTTGCTTGAAGTTTGACACTCCTTAACCCACCCTGACTCACCAGCCCACTCAAAGGCCTTTCACTAACAGCACGACCACTGTTGTTAGCACCTTAGAGCAATGGAACCCAACACGTTAGGTAACCTTCTATGTATCATAAATAAGAGAGTCGTTGATTTTTACAGGGTAAATCTCTGATTCTTACTTCACTTCCTCATTTCTCACACTTCTTCTTTCCTTTTACTAACTTAAGCATTGAATAGCTACTGTCGGACTCTAATTCGACCCTCCTTAAACACTTCTTCTATGTTATACGGGTTAGATTTTGATCTTATGTCAACCTAATATTAACAAAGATGATTCTCATCACTAGTGAATACAAGAGCATTGTGATTAAAAAAAAAAAAGCATGTGTTGCATTGTGAAACGACAAGTGATATCTAATATTAGAGCTGAACCCAATATCCCCAGAAAAATTATGTAAAACAGAAACAAAATTTTCGACCTTTATCTTGCTTCTTTTTCTTAAACAAGGGTGACTTCAGGGAAGAATTAATGTAGAATGCTTCGAACCGAAACTAACGACTCCATAAGTTTGATTAATAGCCATATAATATCCTTAAGTACATATGTAGTTATTACATTATGCGAATCTACAACTATGATGAATATGATAGCACTATGGAAAGCATATATTCTTACCCTTCAGCAACTTTGCAACAAATATTTACTTGGGAAGCTTAAATACGCCAGTGCAAACTAGGCACAAGATCCTGATTCTTGGGAAGACCTCATTTATATATGGATTATGTGGCTACATTAAATATGGTGAACAAGAAACTAGGGGCCTACTTTTGGAGGTTGAGAAGGATTATTTCAAAGCAGGATGGTGGGGGTAGTGGCTTGTAACAATCAGTGGTTGGTGGTGAAAGAAACATTTAGAAGTTCACTTCAACCACGGAAGATGAGAGCCTTTTGCAGGTTTTGTGGGGTTGGTGGCTTTTTGGTAGACTAACACCTACCCTGGCAGGCAGGGAAGGAGATTTTGGAGTCAGTGGTTTCTGTTTTGTTTTTTCAAGATTAATTGGATCCGGAGTTCTAAGTAATTCAAGATTTTTAGTTTGGAAAACGAGTCAGGTAAGTCATTGATAAGTCGTTGTTTGTTTCGTAATTCAACATTTTCAGCCTAAAAAGGTAAATTAAATGTTAACTATGATGTGTAAAGCTTAAGCTAGATTTGTCAAGTAACGGGTTAATTAACATGGTCAATGACCAATACTTCAGAGCTTTAATTATATCGCCTCCCCTCACCTATTTTCATTGACTATGTTTCGGAATAGCTACAAAATTGTAGGCATCAGCCTTTTTGTTTCTTCTCTCGTTTATTGTTACCCCCTTTTTTTTTCTTTTTTCTTTTTTTGGGGTCCTCCCCTTTTTAGTTTTTATTATATTACATTTAATTGTTCATTCTCGTTTTGTTTCAACTCTGTATATAACTAATCATTATATTAGATTCAAAGAAAGAAAGGCTGTTAGACATAATAAATTAAAGAACAAAAAAAAAAAAAAAAAAAGAGATTAATGGGCAGTGTTAAGTACTTTCCAGCTCCCCACCTACTCTGATGTGGTGTGGGTTACATGAATGTAAAATAACAATTAGGGATACAAATTACAAATGATTATTTGTGAAGATTTAGTATAGCATAATAAATTTTAATATCACCAAATTAATATATAAATAAATTATTCTGATAATAAATAACAATCACATATATAGCAATACTAAATTTAAAAGTCAAATTTCTTAAATTTTAGCAATAGCTAGTAATTGCAATTTAAAAAATTTATTAATTGTACAAAAACAAAAAGAAATAAAGGTCAATAGAATTACTAAGTTGTTCATTATAATATATATATTATTTTCATTAATAAAAATAATTATTTTATTAATTGTTTTTAATGAACTAAGCAAAAGCCGTGCTTATAAAATATTATATTTCCCTTGGAAAAAATGTGGCCATGAAAACTAGGCATAGATGACTCCCACGTGGCCCGCTGGTGTTGATGATGCTAACGTGGTAAAGCGCGTGACCACGCCTTCAAAGGCGCGTTGGGAAGGAATGGCTGAGCTGTGTGGATGTGCGTGTCAAAATGTACAAGTGTGTCAGCTGCAGTAGTTGGTTAAAGTCAAAAGAAATCCAAAATTCAAAATAATCAATCAAAATTTTCAATTTTTTAATTTTTAAAATAATATATTTTCTTTTATATATATTTTTAAATTATACCCAAACAGTAATACCAAAACAAATAAAAAGGGTTAAAACTTTTGGACATTACCTCGACATAATGGCATCTCGGCGTGAATTTTACATGGGTTTTAACTAATTCTTTTTTAAAAAAATATATAATGAGTGAATAATTATTATATAATGTGTACTTAAACAAGATTCACAAAAAAAAAAAAAATTGTACTTAACATTTTTTATTGCTTTTTACATAGTTTATTATTTATTTATTTTATTTTACTTATTTAGTACAATATGTGGGTCTGCCAAAGAGGTCCGCATAATTTTTTCTTAAAAAAAAAATTTAATACATAAATCACATTTTCAAGTGTTTTCTGCAGGTGGAAATTTTAATAGTCATAAATATTGATCGAGTTACCGGTGGATGTTAATTATAATTTAATTTTAAATTGACGACTTAATTGCTGAATATTTTTATGACCATATAAATATTTAATAGTCAAGAAATATTCAGTAATTAAGTGGGTAACTTCAGAATTAAATTATTAATTAACATTCACCGGTACAGGCCTTACCATCTACGCGACAAAACTGATGTGGGGTCACATTTCATTGAAAATAATTTTTATGATGAATTTAAACATTTTTTGCCCAACTGGATTAATGACATAAGTGTGCATTTAAATAAAGATGATATGTGATTTATTTCTGATTAATTGGGTT
>CM038599.1:1586656-1749217 GCA_021533255.1 Ceriops tagal | reverse complement strand
CCCCCCCCTCCCCCACCAACACCAATTTTTTTTTTTTTCTAATTTAAATTAAGATTTTGGATAAATTTTCAAAATTATGATGAAAATTAACTTTTTACGAAGCGTGCATTAGTCTTTTTTACTCTAAATATAAAAAAATTTATTATCCTCAAAATTATTCTTATCCGTCACTGTTGTCATTATCTTAGACAGACATACGAAACAAATGACTTTGCGTGGCGTCAAATGTCAATTTTGGCAAAGCCATCGTGACGATGTGTTCATTGCAATCATCTACATGTGTTGAGTTATTGGGTAACAATCCAATGGTCCCATCATCTCACCAACTCAACCCACCGGGCAGAGTCTTTGGCTTTGGCTGACACAACATGACTTTCTGTTTTTTATAACTTACAAAAAATTAGTTTTAAATGTAACCTCTAAGCAAAATGATGAGGAGTGGCCCCCGCCACCAATTCTCCACCAACCCCGTCTACATTCATTTTCGCACTGTTAAATTGTTAATTAATTACCATTAATTTAATTAATTTTTAATCAATGCAACGTAGATTAAAAATTACCAATGCACATGTAACGTTGTGCATCACATGTGGTCCCCACATGATTTACCAACCCCGTAGATCTCACCAACTCAAGCGCTAAAAAGAGCGAGTGAGGAATCTCGGAATTCAGGTCCAAAAAACCTCTCTATAAATAACACACAGCACCCCTGCCACCCTTGCCATGCCTACTTTCTATCTCTGTGACTGCGTGTGTGCAACTTGAAAGGGAATCAGTCTCACCTTCCGGTTCCATCTCCGCAAGGCACGGTGGTTCCCTTCATTTCATTCTCAATTCCCTCATTTTTCTCTTTCTGGGGTGCTTAATTCAAGCCCTTTATTTATTATTATTTTTTTGTTTAATTTTCAACTCTGTTTTCTTCTCCAACTTTGTTAACGATCATGCTTTTTGTTATATAGTCAATTCCTATTTTGCTCCGAACTTGGTCTCTTTCTTGCATTGGATCTGGTGAGTGTGCATTGCTTTGTGATTTAACGTATGACAAACAAGAAAAAAGCTTTGTTCTTTGAGTGTTCTGTTGGCACTCCTTTTGAGTTTTAACTGTTCTTTCTTTCTCGGTTGTTGTCGGTTATTCTTTAAAAGAAGTTGTTTTTGTGAAGTGGGTGTCTGTTGGTTATGCTTGCTTTTGCTTCTTCGAGTAGCAGATCCAGTGTGCTTCCATTCTAGGTCTTATAGATCTGGTCATGGATCTTTAGTACATTCTGTGGATCTGGTTCTTGGGGTACTAAGTCTTTATTTGTGGTTGATATCAGTACTGTCATCGCATCTGATTCTGATTACATAAAAGTTAGAGGGTTAAAAGGTTTGAATTCCGCATTCTTCTTGTATTGTTGTCAATTTTCGTTAGCTATCCAATCACCTGTAATGACAAATGTACAATATGTTATCTTTTTTAGCCATTTCTTAGCCACATATCTTCTGCTTTGTTTATGGTTTGTCAAATCATAGTCATACTTCATGTTCGAGATACTGGATCTGTATCTTGGTCGTTGGGTTGTTGGGACATGGTTCTTGAGTTGCTATTTCTCTGCTGTTTGTTCTCTGTAGATCTTATAGGATACCATAGATCCCATTCTAATGGTGGAATCAATCACTCCTTTTCTTTCTTAGCATTTCATTGAGGCTTTGTCTATAAAATTTTGCAGTTGAAGGTGATACTAGTTCGAAAGGTTAAATGATCAATGGGTGATTAGGGCAGGATAGTTTAAAAATTTATTTTTGGAATCTCAGTGGAAAGGAAAATTTTGATTCCTTTTGAATGATAATCAGAGTTACGTGAAGTAAATGTTAGGTGGAACTTGGTGATAGGCTACCATTTGTCTGGGATCAGCTTTATTAAAGCTTTCATATGGTCAGCACTTTGGTTCTCTGTACTAAAAGAAAGCCTCTCTGATCATTTAATTGGTCTATTTTGCTTGAATATGGGAAACTGAATCTTATTGTTTCTTTGATAAAATGCAACAGGAAAATGGCATCTCACATTGTTGGATACCCTCGCATGGGCCCCAAGAGGGAGCTCAAGTTTGCATTGGAATCTTTCTGGGATTCAAAGAGCAGCTCTGAGGATTTGCAAAAGGTGTCAGCTGACCTCAGGTCATCCTACTGGAAGCAGATGGCTGATGCTGGGATCAAATATATCCCCAGCAACACCTCCTCTTATTACGACCACATGCTCGACACTACAGCAATGGTTGGTGCTGTTCCACCAAGATATGGCTGGAATGGTGGTGAGATTGGATTTGATGTTTATTTCTCTATGGCAAGAGGAAACGCCTCTGTACCTGCTATGGAAATGACCAAGTGGTTTGACACCAACTAGTAAGTAATGACTTCTTTTTTCATTGTTTATCATCTAAAATTATTGCTGGCAGTTGGTAATGGTATGTAATTGTTGTGATATTTGACTGAAATACCTAAGGACTATTGGGTTTTTTATGATTCAGCCATTACATTGTCCCTGAATTGGGACCCGATGTCAAGTTCTCATATGCTTCTCACAAGGCTTTGACCGAATACAAGGAGGCTAAGGCGGTATGTGCAGGAAACTCTTCCTACAACTGAACTAGACATGCAATTGTTATGATCTGTGAAGGACACATATTTTAGAAGTAGAGCCGTAGTAGCAAGAATTTGAAAACATTATTGATGTGCCTTTAATCAAATCATCTGCTTAATGTATTTATAGAACTTTTATATTGGTATTGAAACTGTTGAATTAGTCTTGTTATTAACTGTTATCATACTGGGATCTCTTTGTAAGCCCAATGACTGCTACCCTGTAACTGCTGCTAAAAGAAACCTATATTTGTGTTCAAGGCTTCAGTGTGCCCTATCATATGCTGCTTTTTGTTGCTTATTTTATGTCTATATTTTTAATATCAGTCTTGACTCTCTCTCTTTCTATTATCTCTATGATGCAGCTTGGAATAGATACCGTTCCTGTCCTCGTTGGTCCTGTCTCCTATTTGTTGCTATCTAAACCTGCAAAGGGTGTTGAGAAGACCTTCTCTGTTTTCTCCCTTCTAGGAAAAATCATCCCAGTCTACAAGTAAGAATTCAGACTGCAAAAGTCCTTTAGTGAATTTTTTTGGTTCACATGCTAATGCAGACTCCCTTGCTTACAATGATAAAAATGATTGCCTTCAGGGAAGTTATTTTGGAGCTTAAGGCAGCTGGTGCATCTTGGATTCAGTTTGACGAGCCTACACTTGTTCTGGATCTTGATTCACACAAATTGAAAGCGTTTGCTGATGCCTACACTCAATTAGAGTCTACTCTATCTGGCTTGAATGTTCTTGTCGAAACCTACTTTGCAGATGTTCCTGCTGAGGCATACAAAACCCTTGTCTCTTTGAAGGGTGTAACTGCATATGGCTTTGATTTGGTTCGTGGAACCCAGACCCTTGACTTGATCAAGGGTGATTTTCCCAAGGGAAAATATCTCTTTGCTGGGCTGGTTGATGGAAGGAACATCTGGGCTAATGATCTTGCTGGTTCTTTAAGCACCCTGCAAGCTCTTGAGGGCATTGTAGGCAAAGGTATTCATATCTGTTTGCACTTGATACACGCTGGTACATGTTCTTTAGCATTTATCAATTTGTCTTTTTGGCTTTTTTTTTTTTGGCAGACAAACTTGTTGTCTCCACTTCCTGCTCACTTCTCCACACTGCTGTCGATCTTGTCAATGAGACCAAGCTAGACAAGGAAATCAAGTCCTGGCTTGCATTTGCAGCCCAGAAAATTCTTGAAGTAAATGCATTGGCAAAGGCATTGGCTGGCCATAAGGATGAGGTATGTATGGATATTTTTCTGGCTGTTATACCATATGAATATGAGCTCCATTGTAATTTATCAAGAATATAAGGAGAGAACATATCTTGGGCTTGAAGTTGCTTGTGTGGCCTGAGTAATTTAGGCTGGTTGTTGGCCTTGGGAATTTTGTTGAAAGACCTAAATTATCATTTGTATCACCTTCTTGATGCAATTGCAACAACTATATTTAGATATTTATATGTAAGTTGATTAGGATTGATTAATATTTACCTTTACATTTAGCTTCCTAACAAATTGGTTCATTGTTATCTTTTAATATTTTTCTCGAAGAATTCATGGCATCACCATGAGGCTGAACTTTTTTACTGTTTCAATTTCAGGCATTCTTCTCTGCTAATGCTGCTGCTCTGGCCTCGAGGAAGTCCTCTCCAAGGGTGACTAATGAGTTTGTCCAAAAGGCTGTAAGTTCTGCTTTAGAATTTGTCTCTACGGTGCAATCAATTGGATTCTCTTCTGGAACCTTTGCACTTAATGTGATTCTTCCTGCTTTTTCAGGCTGCTGCCTTGAAAGGTTCTGATCACCGCCGTGCTACAAATGTAAGTGCCAGACTAGATGCCCAGCAGAAGAAGCTCAACCTTCCAATTCTCCCAACCACCACGATTGGTTCCTTCCCACAAACCTTGGAACTCAGGAGAGTTCGCCGTGAATACAAGGCCAAAAAGTTAGTTGCTCTAATAATTGGCATTGCTCACCTCTATGTGTGAAAATGATAATATTTTATTAACTACTTCTTTTGCTACTCCGTAGAATTTCTGAGGAGGATTATGTAAAAGCCATTAAGGAGGAAATCAACAAAGTTGTTAAACTCCAAGAGGAGCTTGATATTGATGTCCTGGTTCATGGGGAGCCTGAGGTGAGTTTTTCAATTTGTGTTAGTGTTGTACAATAAAACAAATAATTGGATTTCTGTAACTTTTGGGGTAACCTCCAATGATATCCAACTAAATTTGGGCATTTGTCTTTGTAGAGGAATGACATGGTTGAATACTTCGGAGAGCAGTTGTCAGGATTTGCTTTCACCGTTAATGGATGGGTTCAATCTTATGGATCTCGCTGTGTGAAGCCACCCATCATCTATGGTGACGTGAGTCGTCCCAAGCCAATGACTGTCTTCTGGTCGTCTATGGCTCAGAGCATGACTGCCCGCCCAATGAAGGGGATGCTTACAGGTCCTGTCACCATTCTCAACTGGTCCTTTGTTCGCAATGACCAACCCAGGTATAGACTACCGCGCTATAAAATTAAATATGAAGGGAACCTGAAAAGATTGCTCTTTTAGTTAATATGTGTTGTATTGCCACCACTTGTTTTAACCTTGCTACATGCGCCATATTGTCCAGATTTGAGACATGCTATCAAATTGCATTGGGCATCAAGGACGAAGTTGAGGATCTTGAGAAGGCTGGTATTAATGTTATCCAAATTGACGAGGCTGCTTTGAGAGAGGGCTTACCTCTTAGGAAATCTGAGCAAGCGTTTTACTTGGATTGGGCCGTCCATTCCTTCAGGATCACCAACTATGGGGTTAAGGACACTACTCAGGTTGGTTAACGGCTCCTCATCTTGCAATTTCACCACACAAACTCTTGTTCTCTTTTTATGTTGCTTTTGTTTTTCCATTGATCTGAGGTTATCTTTATTTGCAGATCCACACTCACATGTGCTACTCTAACTTCAATGACATCATTCACTCTATTATCGACATGGATGCCGATGTCATCACCATTGAGAACTCTCGCTCTGATGAGAAGCTCCTTTCAGTTTTCCGTGAGGGTGTGAAGTATGGTGCTGGAATTGGCCCTGGCGTCTATGATATCCACTCTCCCAGAATACCTTCCGTGGAAGAGATTGCGGACAGAATTAACAAGATGCTTGCAGTGCTTGAGAAGAACATTTTGTGGGTCAACCCTGACTGTGGACTGAAGACTCGAAAGTATGCTGAAGTGAACCCAGCTCTCAAGAACATGGTTGCTGCTGCCAAGCTTCTCCGCACCCAGCTTGCCAGTGCAAAGTGAGTCGGTTCAAAAAAATTTTAAGAGTATAATCAGCCTGAATCCATTATCCATTGATTCTGAGTCAAAAAGAAAAAGAAAAAAGAGAAAAAAAAGGGAATTATTGATTCAATAACTGTGTTCATGATGGAATACCCAGTAGGTATATAGTATGCCCAGAGGGCCCTGGATTTTTTTGGGTTATATTTCCTTTTCCTTTTTCCTGTTTTCCCTACAATCTTTTTGTGTTGCCATCTTGCCATAAGTTTGCCTGAAAGGCATCAAATTGCTTATAAAGTGTAACTTTGCTATGGAAATCAATGCAGCGCCGCCATTACCAGTTTGTGATTCAATCATATCAGTTCAGGCTTCCCATTTTCTCTTTCTACCCCTACGGTCCAAAGTTTAAAAATAAAAATAAAAATCATGCATGCACTCACGTCACTTGTTTTCTTTTGCAAAGGTGGCAATCAAATTACTGAAAATGAAATTATCAAACATGTAGACATCTTTTTTCGTTTCAAGGAAAATTGAAAGATTTTTCTGGAAATATTGTGTCTTTACATTACACAATGAATGAGTTCATGAACTAAATTCACAGAAGAAGTGTTCCACTCCCACTTTGCATATTTAGAGATATAACATATATTTATTATTCCACTGAATGTGTTTTGACAGAAACTCAAATTTATAATTTTGATCTGATACCAACATGGGTCTTAATCATTCAACTACAAAATCTAGCAATTATTCAAAATCTCTCGAACTGTTTTTAATTTTTCTACATGTTGCAATAAGTGAGGACTGACTGGCTCATTTGAAACGATTCTATGTTTTATTCTCACGCAGAATTCTTTTTGAAAAGAGAGAACTTTCTTTTTAATGCTTTGATTACTCGTTGAGTTAACCAATAGATAATGAAAAAATTTAGTGTCATTTAAATTCTTCCTTTCTTGACACAAAAATTGCACAAGAAAACAGCCCAATTCAAATTATAAATTTTTATAGATTTGTAGTGTAACACGTCAAATTTTTTATAATTCAATCTTATTTTTTTGAAATCAATTCTTTTTAAATAAAATGTAATTAAGTTGGTAATAATTTTTACTTAATTAATATAAACATTTTTAATAATTTTAATCATTTTTATCTAAAAAATAAGAATAAATTTTAAAAATATAGAAAATGATTAAAAATATAAAATAATTTGAAACTTAATTACAAAAAATTTAAATCAATTTTTTATATCCCTATTCTTACAAAAAAAAAAAAAAGACAGGATAATATAACATCATCTGATCACAACGGGAGGACGTGATTTTGTAGGTGATAATAATAATAATAGTAATAATAATGATAATAATAAATAGAAATGAAGTGATAAGTGAGTTTTATATATTAAAAAATAATTTTTATTAATTTTAAAAATTTTAATAAAAACAGATAACGTGTAAAAATAATAATTATATATATAATTCTATAAAATCTATATTTTAATTAATTAATTAATTAAAATAAAATAATACCGACCATTATCTCACAAGAGAAACGCATAATTTCGGAATGCGTGGGATCAACGTCATGGAATCTTCGGACTTTACTAATTAATGCGCTTGAGGTAGAAACACGGCGGAGAGGGGAAGTGATCCACTCGAAAGGATTTTTTTTTTTTGGACAGAAATTGTAATGCAGAAGACGCAGCTACAAGAGCTGTGCCAGAGCCGGCGGTGGCAGCTGCCGGAGTACTCGACCGCGAAAGAAGGGCCAGGTCACGACCTCCGCTTCCAGGCCACCGTCACCGTCAATGGCCTCTCCTTTCACTCCCCTTCTCCCGCCCGTTCGGCCAAGGAGGCACAGAACGAAGTCGCCAAGCTCGCCATCGTTCACCTCTCCGCCTCCACCACCGCCACCGCCTCCTCTTCCTCTTCCTCTTCCTCTTCCTCCTCCCCAATTTGCTCTCCTCAGGCCTTTGCTTCTTCTTCTGGTAAACGCACCCACACCCAGACACAAACGAGTCTGATAAAAAAACCTAAGAAAAGAAGATATTTTTTAAATATATGCTTTTCAATTTGTTTTTACTTGGGATTTGGTGATTTTCATTATTCATTTCTGATTTCTATATGATTGTAACCCCTTCCTTTTTTTTTTCTTCTCTGCTGATCAAGGTTTTCTTTTGCGTACGCCTTTATCTAACCCTTGTGCAGTGCGGGAGTTTCGTGCACTGGACACGTCTTTTCAGCCATTGATAAACAGTTTGTTGGACACATTAGGATAAAAGCTATAAGAAAGAATAAGAGAATTGGAGAATAAATTTCTTTGTATTGAGCTTGAAAGGGTTACAGGAATTTATACAGAAGTGGGCACAGAAAAGAAAATAAGGGAGTCAAATCAAGAGATATTGACCAAGTCATATCAAGGACATTATACACAATCAACGATATGATTGAATCATATCATACAGACTGAATCTAGACTAACTACAGGACCACATACATGATCTCACAGGGTGCTAACATGAAATCCTATAAGATTCTAACACAACCCATAACCCAAATCCCTGTAACTAATCAATATATGTTTGAGGGGAAGTGGGATTGGAAAAGGTGATGGAGAAGAGTTGGGGATTAACCCCATATGAGTCATTTCCAAAGTCTATCGCGATTCCATTATCCTTCCTCAATATTAAGTTAAAGGGGCCATGGTTAAGGCAATTAGTTTATTTGGATGCATCAATTTTCTTATGTAACATTTTTTGTCATTCATGCAGGTTTTTTGGGTGCAGGCACTGAATTGAATTGTAATCAATCCATTGGAGGTCCATTGCAAGTAAAACCACAACAAAATAAAGCTCCTCTAGGTGACTCATTGCAAGTAAAACAACAACAAAATAAAGCTCCTCTAGGTGACTCATTGCAAGTAAAGCAACAGCAAAGTCAAAATCCTCCAAGAAATGCAACTTCTGCAGTAACCCAAAATGATGACAATATTAGAGCAAATGTATGTAAAACACATACGACATTTTTGGTTTGAATTTTAATTCTATGCCTGTATTGAACTTAATGTGATGTGGACGCAAATCTTGATTTTCTTACTTTGGATTTCACCTAACTAGCTTTTCAACTTCATCTGCTACCACCGTTTAAACATAGTGTTGCAGCTGCATGCTCGAGTTAGATAAATATTAGGAAATTTGTTTCTGTATTGTTTCTTTTTTCCTTGCATGCAGCCATGAAAATTTTATTTATTTTGCATGCAAATATTGTTGTTGAGAGAAGAAATTTATTGTTTTAGTTTACTTTGTTCACTTTTCTTTTCAGCAGGAATCAGCATATAAGAACCTTTTGCAAGAATTGGTTCATAAAAAAGGTTGCCAATGGCCCGCATATTCCACAAATATAATTAGCAAATCTCATGTGCCAGCCTTTGTTTCAACTGTGGAGGTGGAAGGAGAGTCTTATACAGGACAAGAAGCAAGGACTAAGAAACAAGCAGAGATGAATGCAGCAAAGGTTGCATACACTGCTCTAACACAACGTAAGTTTATATGGAGGTTACATGTATGTACTATCATTTGTGGGTATATTTTTTAAGCTTGAAGTATCCATTCAGTCAAAAGCATTCTTTTGTCATTGCTGTTGTGAAACAACTAACCACAATAACTTGAAGTTCATAAAAAAAAAAAAGGTCAAAATTTACTTATCAAAAAAAAGGTGTCACAGTTCCACATGAATGTAGAATGTAGTCTATGACCTGCATTTCTGGATATAATTATATAAATAACCATTCTATTTAGTTTTATATCTTTATTATATGATTGGAGGTTTGTCATGATGTCATTCCTGCAGATACATTGCAAGTGAATGTGCATGAAATAGTTCAGACTCCTCACAGGAATGAAAGTACTGTAGCTGGCAAAGATGTTGACCGATTTGGAGGCAAGAATTTATTTTTATACATTTGTTTTCATTATCTTGATTCCATTTTTTAGCTTTATGGAGTTTAGTGCAAGGATAAGCTTTTGTAGTGTTTTTTATTAATTGTTTTGTGAATTAGACATATTTTGTTACCTCATGCAACTAGTCCTCATCCAAACTATGCAAGGAGTTGTGCAAATGAAGGATTTTCTGTGCTACATTATCTTAATTGTGGACTTCTTGAGTTTTTGTTATATGATGAGTTTAAAGTCATCAAACTAACATCTTATTAAGGAAATTGTAGAATTTAGAGAAAAGAATTGTGATCTTTTTCTTCTTGTTCTTGTACCAAGATTACAAAGCTATTTATAGGACTTACACAAATACTAATTAGGAAAAACAGATCTGTAAAATACTACTATAATCCCACAAATCAAGGGATACTAAGAAATCATTTCCTAATTAATTATTTACAGCTATTTCCTAATAATTAGGACCCACAAAATCAGGAATGAATATTCCTAATAATCAGATCCTAAAAATCAGGATAATTCAACAGAAATGAATCCTTGGTCAGAAAATACTTTGACATTGAAATCAGTTTTTGAGCTAGAATGATTATCGTGAGTCTTGTTAGCTCCTGTTATGTGGTTATGCACAGTATTTTTTTCATTGTTTTAATTTGGTGTTCTACTTCAGGGGATTCTAGAGGGGCAGTCATTGGCTATTTTGCAATGTCACTGAGTTCAAAAGGGTTCTACTTCATTAACTTGTTTTCTTTCTTAATTTTGTTCATATGAAGGAAGCTATCTTTCATCTTCACTCCAAACTCCAGCAACATAATTGTGGCCATCTTTCTTTTACCAAATCTCAATTGATCTGTCTCTCGCATGTTAAATTCAAGTATAAAACTGAATGAATGACATAAAAAGCATGGCTTCAGTAGCTGTCCTCCTACAAATCGTGGGATTCATTAGTCATGATGAACAAACATGGCCCATATTATAGTTGTTGTTTTCAAACTATGTTTGTTTTAATTCTCCCATTTGCACTCAGAGCCTTAAACTCTTGTAAGGAAGCCCAAAATTGGTGTGCTAAACTTGCTATAATCACTATATAGAATCATTGCTGTTTAAAACCAATTAGTATCTATCAAATCAAGATCACATTGATTCTACTTACCCAAAGGAAAAAAAAAAAAAGCCTATAGTTGCTTTTCTCTCCCAATTACCATTATCCTGTGTCATTGTGCTCTTGATTTGATAGCTACTAATTAGTTCTAAACAGCAGTGATTATATAGTGTAATGACTACTGGATTATTTTGAACACCCAGAATGCCACACCCCATTGAGTAATGGGATATGTGGGGAATAAAGGGTAGCTGCTGTGATGGCCATTTGTGGAGGGGCCATCACACCAAAACCCTCCACCTGTTTTCCCCCTTTCTTCTGGTATCTTGACTACTTCACTTACCAGTCATTGTAGGCCTAGGTCTCCTCTTGCCATATTTTTCTCATCTTTAAGCATTTGAGCAATTGTCACTTGTTTAAGGGATTTAAGGCTTGCTTAATTTCCAAAAAAAAAAAAAAAGTTGGAAATCAGTTCTTGTCTAGGTTCCCTTTTTTTTTCTTGTCACATGTTTTTAGTAATTTATTTTATATCTTTTTATGGTAGATATACAGCTCAAGTAAATCAGTAGTAGTCTTGTGTATTTTTCATCAAAACCTTGCAAAACCATGTATCAAAAGGTAATTTTATAGTTTTAAAGAGTTTTTGCCACCACGATGACAGCAACCATTGCATGACATCATCATCAGTGGCCATCACTTATCACAGAATTCCTGTTGAAAGCCATGTTTCTGTTTTAGCAATTTTTCCTTTTCAAGTGGGGTATTTATCCTTGGTTATAATCATTGTCTCATTGAGTTTTTGAGAAAATGGTCCATAAAGTCCTATAAAATCCGTGAAAATGAGCTGGAGATATGGAGGAGTTTATGAGACAAATTTAAGGTTATATCTAACTATCAAAGAAGAAGAAAAGTTGAAGACTTTGTACTTGATGTCTTATTTGTTCCATGGTAACAACAGTAGCAAGAAAAAGCTGAATTTTGTGTGAAGAAGATGCAACTTATGCTTAAGGCTTAAAAATTCATCAGTGCATGTGCAATATTACTTTGTGGCTTGCACACATTGCCTATGGTTGCCATGACATGTCATCATGCATTTATTGGAATTCTTTTGCTGGCTTACAGAAGGGCACCTTTTGTACAAAAATCTATTGCAAAACCATGCTCAAAAGAGAAATCTCTCTCTTCCTGTATATTCTTTGGTGCGTGTGGGTCCTTCTCATGCTAGTCGCTTCAAGTGCAACGTTACAATTGATGGCCAAACCTATGAGAGTCAAGGAATTTTTCCCACATTAGTTGAAGCAGAACATGCTGCTGCAAAGGCTGCATTGATGTCTTTATCACCAAATGGAATTGAAGAGGTCAGTCTTCTTATTACTTATTCTCTCATGGTCAATGTTACCATTTGGTTGTTGCATCCAGGAATGTATGGTTGCTATCAGTGCAATTTCTTTCTCTAGTTTTTTTTGTTTATTTGCTTTTTACTTGTTTATTTGTTCTTTTTAGGATGAATCTAGTTACAAGAACCTCTTACAAGAGATGGTTCAAAAGAATGGTAATCCTTTGCCAGTTTATCATACAAATAAATCTGGCCAGCCTCATCAAGCAACCTTTGTTTCAACCGTGGAGGTGGAAGGGCAGAGTTTTATGGGATTAGAAGCAAGAACAAAAAAGCAAGCTGAGTCAAGCGCAGCAAAGTCTGCTTACAAGGCTTTGAAAAAATGTATCATGGACATTTGTGCCATGTATTTTTGGGTGTTTTTGTAATATGTGCTGCAGGAAAATATAATTTGACAACCTTTCAAAGATTTTGAGCATTGTGTATAATCAATTAATCTAAAAAGATTGTGGGTTGGGGTGTGGGGGGGGAAGCAATATGTCATATAGAAATTGATAAAATTGGGATTTCTGTATGGTACTTATGCTGTTTCTTTCTAACTAAATATATGGTTTCTTATCAGGCAATCTAAGCCAAAGCCCTGGGTCTCTTCTTTCTGCTTCGCAGCCTGGAACTCCTCCGTTAACATCTTCTATGTCACAATCAGATCTTGTTACTTATCTCAATCAAAATTTCCAGCCCAAAATGCCTTTGCCTGATCAACAAATTGAGGATGATAGAGGTGAAGTTTTTCTGAAAGCTCGCAAATCATAGCTTTGAGTAAGGTCCATCACCTGAATATGACATCACTAATTAGTTTTAGGCTGGCACAACTTTGATACAAGCATTATTAACTCATCCTATGTTAAATTTCTGTGCTCATGTTGAATGGTCATAATTTGACATCCTTACATTTTAGGCTTGCCAAAGAACTGGAGTTTGTTTTCAGGAAGGATAGGTGATGGTGGTTGCTGTGGCTTGTGGATGCATATCTATGTGTGCATGTTTCTTCTAAATGCATTTAGTAGATTTGTGAAAGAAGCAAGGTATGGTTTTAAAGGAGGTTTGCACTGCAAAATTTTTAGGATGTGTATACAAGAGCACATATTTCGTGTAAAATGAGGTTTTAAATACACACAAAGGGCTCACTACGTTATATCTTAATGTGACTTTTTCTTTATGTTTTTGGTGATGTTTCAACTTTTCAAGTGCTGACAACTAAAAATGAAAAAATAGTGGTTCTGATGCTTGAATAGGTGTTATGCAAAAATTTGCTCACAGATAGAAATCGGGTTATATTTCATTACCTAGGTTTATATGTGAAACAGCCAAATATCTAGGTTTCCATATGGCTTCATGTAGTCTCCTGAGGCTTGAATTGTCATGTCTGAATTTGGTGAACTCAGAGATTTGACTTGCTTGACTTTTATTGTTGCATCTGAAGAGGTCTCTTGCCTGGTGTATAAGTTGTACAGCACATGATATTCTACTAGTTAGTAGTTCACCGTAAAAAGGCTCTTAAATGCTATAATGACCCTATTTGACATACAAATCACAATCTTACTGTATGTTACATTGAAAAATATCTTATAATGTTACGGTTAACAACATTGCTTTGTAAGAATGACTCAAAACTAAAAAGGTTGAGTATCATCTTTCAGGTTAGATTCAAGTGCTGTAATGTTTGATGCTTGTGATTAGGCATTGTCCATGACCTTAATGGTGAAAATGATTTATTGAGCTTCTCTATAGATTGTACCTTTATGGTTGTTAGGAATCTATACTAGCTATCATTATCTAGTTACATCTAAACAAAGGCATGCACATGCATAGACACGCTGTGTTGGGCACGAATCTGTCTTTGTGAGACAACTAACATCTATACTGTTCTCTAGTCCACAAAACCATATATGTCTCAGCAGAATTACATTTTTTTTTTATCTTTTTACGGTGATTTCTGAGTTTAGCAGTCATTATATCCTCTTAAACACTGAAACTGTTGGTAATTGTTCACCAATTTTGCCTTCAGGAGTTGCTAACAGCTCAGCTACATTCAATGCTTCGTCTCCTTCAAGCCCTGAGGCATCCCGTAATGTGGCAAAACATTCCAGTGGGCAGGGTTTTGTTGCAACAAATACCTCTCGTCGTACTAAGGTCTTTGTTCATCCACGTGAGACAAAAATGACATATCCTCGAGACAGCACTATATTGCCAATGACTGATGAGAATTGGATTGCGGTGAAGATTGAACCTCAGTCAAATTCTGGTGATTACTCTTAAGAGTCCTACTGAATTGTCGTGTTGTCATCATCTATGAAATTCTACCCGAATGGATGCCTGACCATGTTGAGTATACCCAAGTGAATATTCAGCCATGAAGTTTGTAAATCATGAGAACCAAACAACTTTGGTCTTGAATTTTCTCTGGAGAGATAAAGACTGAATATGGAGAATTACCACATGTTTAGTTTCTGTATTTCTACTTTCCTTACGAAAATTGCCGAGTTTCTTTAGAACATGTAATTATCCTGCTATTGTGTTATTGTTCATCTTTTTGTAGAATAATCTTGGTTTAACCTAAACATATTTGCAGCGAGGAATAAAAAGGAAATGGGTGCCGCCCAGTGTGTAAGTTATGAACTATTATCTGGGCATATTCTGAGGGAGCAGACAAATCGAATACAAATCATGAGATATGAAGTCTGGATTTGGTCCTCTAACCCTTTCAATATTTAATTATATTTTGAGTACTTAATATGAGTTCATGGAAGGCAAACGCTCGCCTTGTGAACGAATTGGAAGACAAGCTACTGGAAGCTGCAAAGTGCTTGTTGAACCAATAAAAGTCCTCGTGATGGCACAAATGTGAAGTGTCCGCCTTCTTGTTCAAGACTACCATGTTATACTACCCTTTAAACACTGATACTCTGAGCACAAAAAAGCAAGGGCAAAGAAAAGAAAATCACCTATATTTTTCCCACTTTCCATGTATTTACTACAAGGAATTCTGTCAAATCTTCAACTACATCACAAATCAAAATCGCAACTGATGCAAAACTCCAAAATTTGGTCAATCAAACTCACATGAGTACTCCTTCTGCATTAGTAAGGGCTTTCTTTGCAACTTTGAACTTTTTAGCAATTGCACTATTATCTTTAACAACATACTCCCTGATGAAAAACTCAATGCTGTTACGAAGAACTTCCAGCTCAGGGGTGACAGCCACTCGCGTAAACATGTTCCATATAAGATTATCAGGATGCTCAAATATGGCCTCAAATAGCATCCGGAAATGCATAATCCTTTTGGGAGTTAGCAGGCTGGCATCACTTAGATCTACAGCTTTCAAAACTGCAAGAGACAGTGCGAAGGAGGCAAGCATCTCTGCAACAAATTTTGCTAGGTGCATTGATCTTAAAAGCTGCATTGAATCAAGCTCTTTGAAATGGTCCCAGATACAATACTGTAAAATTAGATTCAAGACAGATTCTCTTTAATGAGTCAAAGTTTATAAAGTATCAAAACAAACAAACATACATACAACAAAGACATCATCTTCATAGATTCTTTTTTTATTTATTTATTTCTACATTTCATATCCAATAGGCCAAATAATGTTCTTGGTTCCCCCACATTTTTGTCCAAAAACATCATACCTGTAAAGTATGTCTGTGGTTTTTGTCATGCTCACACAACTTTGAAGCAAGAATCGTATAATACTTGTTGAAAATCTTCTCCTGGAAACAGCACTCCAGAAGAACGCGCATAATTTCTCTGTCCTGTTGATGCAAACACAAAAAAAATCTGATGTGAAAGACCATAGTAAAAGGAGAAATGACTTTAGCACAAGATTAAATAGATGTACACCTGTGTTCCAGGTAACTTCAACCTCAGAAGTTTCTCAAATGCATCAATATAGTCCTCTCCAGTCATTATTATGCAAAAGATTGCTCTTCTGGCATCTGTGTTCATCCTCTGTGAAGAAGCAAGCTGCAGCATCTTCTGTGCTTCCAAAACTTCTTTATCAATTGTATTGGCAACCTCTTCAACATCATCTGCCATGGTAGCTGTATCCCCAGACAACCACCATTGACCCTTCTTATCAGGATCAAGCAGCTTGCTCCATGTCAACCCTCTAATAAGAATATCTTCGACTTTTAGCTGAGATGTAACAAGAATCAGGCAAAATAAGAGAAACATGACAAGCTCACAAAAATAAGCATGAAAAATTCTGTCTTAAGAGGTGTCTTAGGAAACACTAAATTCCTAATATCATGGCAATAAATGATGCCTTTTTCTGGCTTAATAGAGAACCATAATTAAACATCAGAATGTCATATCTTTTTCTGCCCTAGCTCATTTTATGCAGAACTCATCACCATTCTTTTGCCACCCACTACTTGCTCCCAAGTCTTGGTACAAAAACATCATCAAGATTCGGAAAAAATTGTGTAGGAAAAGAAATCCAATCTAAGCAATGAGAGTATCTAATTGGAAAAATATACAAAAAGACTAGTAATACCTTCTGCAGCCATTTTTTTATTCTTGTGTGTTGGACAGTGTCCTCCCTTGGCTTTTTCTTGTTGTTTTTTATATCAGTTATGGTTTCGAGCATAAATTCCATCTGTAAAAAGTACAATGCCAGATAATCTTGATCAAAGCAGATAAAGCTGATAAAAATTTCAAGAGATGTCCATGATTGACACAAATCTTACTCTTTTTCCGTCAATATTTGTCTGACCTTCTCTAGAAGAGGCCTTCAACTCATTCACCCTATTCTGGACACTCTGAATGAAGTTTTTCATGGCTGCTGGATCATCAGCCCGTATTTTTATTCCACAGCCTACAATCAATAAAGATTTCCATCCAACACAATCAAAGAAGATACATTACTTTTTACATATCACATACCCATGTTTACTTCAAAAAATTATTAATAATAATAAGACAAATCCATTTGTGATATTGAAAATTCACTAAGAATAAAATAGGAAAAATAACTATTGATCACACCAACAAATTAGAGAAGTTACAGGGAAAAGTAACTAAATTGCAATCGTTTGACAAAAAAGTGGGATCTTTATAGATTCTCCACTTAACTACTGCATTATGCCATGTTGATGGATAGCACAACCATATTGTGTATGCCAAGGGTGAAACAAGACTTACATTGTAAAACTGTCAAGATAATGGGTACATCAGTCTCTGTCAAACGCTTGCTTGACATGAGTAGAAAGTCATATATCAAGTCACTGAAATGTATAAATAGATACAAGGTTACTAACAATACAGGGTGGCAATCAGTTGAGAACAGGTGAAATGGGATCAAAGATGTGCTTGCATATAAAGGAAATTCAAATTCAAAAATTTGGGATATGAGAATACATGAAGGTAAGAAGGGATTTGACAAACAAATGGGTTTTGGATGTCATCTGGTCACCAAAATTTATATAAACATTTGGCAAGTCATATGAGCAATGTCAAACAAAAAAACAAAGGGGAAAAAGAAGCGCCAATAATTCTGTTGGCATGTTCTGTCACATCATTCATGAACATTTTTTACCACAGATCACATAAGTAACAATAATAGGGTAACCCCAATTATTGTTATGACATAAACATGGCACACATCAACTACTTCAGTATCTCTACTCAAACTGCAGCTATAAGACATTTTTCTGATACTTCCTTAAAATTGTCTCTCAGAAAGATTGTGTTTAACAAAACTCAACAGGTGCCACACCTTGAGAAAACTCCAAATATGCACAAATAGGAAAGTAAGAGACTGAGATTGCGTAAGGAAAGATCATCTTCTTTAAGGTACTCATCCTGCATGTCAAACAACAATTTCCCCAGTTAATTTTAAACAGTTTGAAAACACATAAAAAACAAAAGGTCTAAATCTCCTCATGGGAAAGAGGAGAACTACAAACGTGGTGCTTCCTAAACTTGAAGTTTAATGATTGACACAAATGAAAACAGTGACATACTCAAATGGATTAGGTTACCTCAAAAGACTTAGCAAGCAAAGTCATAAGTTTTGCACTGAAATTTACCCCAACAGAACAAGCCATGCCTGCAACAAAAGCTGCAAAAATGGCAGCATACCTTCACAGAAAAAGTACCCACAATATCGATCATATATTCAATGGTATGAAGCAGGACAACAAAAGAGCAAGTTCAAGCAGTGAATAATTATACCCAAAAAACAAAACACATTTCCACCAATCAATGCTAATACAATCACAAGGAAAGATGCCAGGGTTGGAAGATTAATATGGTGGGAGCTATATATAAGCACAAATTTGCAATCAGCCAGTCACTACTCACTAGAACATGTAATACAATATTATATGAGTAAATGCCAATAATAATTTAAAAGGGGCATAAAGCACCAAAAAAAAAAAACAAAAAATAGACAACTTTTATGATCAGGGCAATAAAATTGATGCCTCTTTATTGCTTTTTATGAAAATTCTCTGCAGCAAAAAACGTCAACATGAAGCTTCTCTAGCCACCTATTGACATGACAGAACATTTTGTTCAAACTTCTTGTTTTTTATTTTTTTCTTCGTGATTGCTATATTGTACCTATTAATTAAGTCTCAAAGGCACAAAATGACTAAGAAAATGAATTCAACCACAAATCAAAGCCACAAAATTAAGGTTTAGCAACTGCAAAACAAGAACTAGTCAATGTAAATAAACAAATAACTAGATGAAACACTATAAGGAATAGTTAAGCATAGGCAGAGGTAAGATTGAAATATAAAGAAAGTATGAAAAGAATTGTCATCGTGCAAACTATTCTTTAACTTGTTCTCATAAGCTTCAGCCCATAATGAATGGACCAAATAAAGAGAATGATTAAGTGAAGAGCAAAATAGAAATCTTACTGTTCACTGCCACGAGGACCGCTATAACAAGCCGCCAACACCTCCTGACTGATAATTTGAGAACTGATGCTAGGACTAACAGACTGCAAGCACATAACATTAAAGACTTGAAGCTGTCATTCGCTGCCGCCACAGAATAGGTTCTCATACAGAATGTGAAACTGGGATGGTCAAGATTTGGCATATTATTTCAAATGGCTGAAACAGATAAAGGTATAATATAAAATATTTCTGAACAATCTTAAAGCATTATTGAATTCGCCCAAATTTCCAGCACATCAACAAATGGGAAGACAAGATCTTTGACTTGCAAATCTAGTAGAGTTAAATAAGGCAATTGTCATTGTGATTGTTTTTCTCTTTTGTCCTTTCCTACCTTTTGTTCAGATAGCATGCACAAGGATCTCATTAAAAAATAATAATAATAAGTCCAAAAATAAAAATAGCATACACGAAATATTGTAGCCATTTCTCCTGTAAATGACTCCACATTGGATTCAGATAGCTTATTCAGAAGACCTGGAACATGTTCAAAATTAGAAAGATATTTTATATGGAGGTTATAAGATGCAAAAAAAATATATATATATATATACACACACACACACACACACATATATATATATGTATAGAAAAGTGCAATTTCTTACCACGGACACGTCTCTGAATTTGCATATGTTCTTCTGACTCATTTCTTGCATGAGATCTCAAATGAGGGGCAACATATTTTAAACTACCAGCAACTGTAGGCACCTTAGTTGGAGTATCCTTCAATTCTATATCCGCATCATGGGCTGGTGGTGGCTCCAAAGCACCATTTTCTGTTTCATCCGCCACAATGGATTCTTGATTTTGCTTTGACCTTGTTCTTTTCCTATGTTTCTTAGAAGTATTTCTGTCAGTAGCAACTTCTTCCAACACTAAGTCAGCACCAGATGTGTCATCTGGCTCAGAAACTACAAGACTGAGGTCACCCGTAACCTTATCTTCTGCAAATTCAACTGAAGATCTTTTCCTTTTACATTTCTTATTAGAAGTGCCATTCTCAACCATACCAGTGGACAACTCTTCAGCATCTGGGTTCCCATCCTCCTCAAAAGAACCGATTGCAGATGGAGCCACCCCAATTATCATATTGATCTCATCATCCAAACCCCTCAATTTCCCATCTTTCACCTTGAGTTTCTTTGCGAGTCTCCTTTCAATTCTCAAATCTTCCTGGGCCAATCTGTCGGCAAGTCTCGTATCCATTCCAACCAACTCCTCAAACCTCGTTTTTGAATTACTTTTCAAACCCTTCTTTTGCCCAGACATCTTAGAATCAGCAGAACGTTTATGCCCCAATGATTCTGATTTCAAATCCAACTTCATTGGCACATCAGCAACCTGTTGTTTGCCTTCTTTTTCAATGAAATCATCATTTGAAGGATTCTTTGATTTGGGTTTCGGGTTTTTCGATATTCTCTTAGATATTTCAGCATTCCTAAGTTTTTGTGATATCTGTACACATCAAATAACCATTACTCCTCCAGTTCCAGAGTTCAAAACACACACACACGCACACACACACCCATTAATTAAAAAACAATATGCAAAAAGAAAGAAACAGTTGTTTTTTTTGTGTTTTTTCCTTTTTTTCCACCTGATGTTGGAGCCAAGATTGGTGCTTGTTCAGATTATTGGCTTTCCGAGCTTCTTTTCGCCTCTCCCGCCGAGAATTCCCAGCAGCTTCTTTCTCTGTAACCATTATTTTACTTTGGCCAGCCGTGAGAACTGTATGTTAAAGCCAGGTTGGGCAGAGGGCAAAGGAGGGGGTTTTAGCCTAGAAGGTCAGAAGGTCTTTGCCGAATGAATATAATCCAACGATGTCGTTTTCTCTAGGTTTAACAAAGATCTATTCAAATAAAATACAAAAATAAAAACATTTACAAAATTATTTAGACAAGACACACAAGAAATATCTTAGTGCGAAGTTATAAATAAAAGAAAATTATTTTATTGCCTTTTGATATTTCGATAAGTGTTTAGTTATTTGTCTAACTTTTTTTTTTTTGGTTTTGCGCAAAGATTTTATCATGTATACAAAATAGCAAAATTTATTAATATCTAATTATGGTGGGTCAAATTTATCACAAAATAATTATAATTAAGAATCGATATACATAATATAATTCCCATCAATCACAAGATTTGATAATGTGATTTTTCACTCATTGTTAATTCTTTCTTTCAATTCAGTTGCATCAAAATAAAAACTTTTAGTCTAATTAAAAAAAAAAAATTTCTTCTTAGTAGACTAAAGGAATAGACTTAATATGATGCACGTAAGCTAAGGCTGCGAGATTAGGTGACTGCATTCTCTTTTAGAGAAAATAGAAAAGATCCCTTACTAATAATAAATATATTATGTTTTCTAATTGTTACTAAGAACAATTTTGGTCTGCAAATTAATAATATATTAATATATATATATATATATATATATATTCTATATGGGCACGTGGAAACTACCGATCCATTTGGAGTCGAACTCTTAAGAACAAAGGTAACACTTTTCCCACGTCAAAATGTGCAGTCTAACAAAGAAGAGCTGAACTTAAGTTATCTCAGTGAATGAAAACAGTTCAAATGTTTTGGCTTTCTTGTAATAATCCCCACAACTTTGTTATTTACGTTCCTCAAGAAGACATGTAAGACAGGCCGATTAGCCAGCCCCAATGCCGTGTTGAATTCACAAAAGTGCCGGCACCTGCTATTGCAAAAGACACCATAAATAGGCCACGAGGCTATCATTGTATAGCCATCAACAATCTAAACGTAATTAGCTTGCTGCAGCTTCAGCTGCAGGTGTTCTCTTAAAACATCTCGGGATCAAGAAGCTATCCAATGGCTTCTCAAGGTGCATTATTCATGGTCTTTCTGCTCTTGGCGGCAATTGTTCCAATGACAATTCAGGCAGTGGATTATGTAGTTGGGGATGATAATGGTTGGAACATAGGGACTGATTACCAAGCTTGGGCAAAGGGCAAGACATTTCGCGTCGGCGACAGACTCAGTAAAATCATTCCAAATTTCCCATATGAGCTTTGATTTATTCTTGCATAATTAGCATAATTAGCTGGGCTCGATTAATTGACTATCGAACCGAAAATTTTGCAGTCTTCAGTTATCCTCGTGGTGCTCACAATGTGTTCAAAGTGAATGGAACTGCCTTCCAAAATTGCATCAAGCCGGCATGGAAGGAGGCCTTGACGAGCGGACATGACACAATTGTTCTGGCTACCCCCGGAAAGAAGTGGTACATTTGTGGTGTAGGCGAGCACTGTGAGGCTGGCGGCCAAAAACTTGTCATAAACGTTTGGCCTCAACGTCTTAATCCAAGAAGCCCAGCACCTCGGTCTAGCCACCCCGGGGCTATTCCTGCACCATGGGTTGCCCCTGCTATACCGGGGGATGACCCTGTACCAGGGGCTGCTCCTGTACCGGGAGTTTTCCCTGGACCACTGTCTGCCCCTGCACGACAGGCTGCCCATAAGATGCCATTAATCAGGTCTTTCCGTTGGTGAAGATTGCAATAGGCAACTTCAGTGGCCATGGTCAATTGGTTTACTTACCCATCTATATTGGCACAGGCTTCGTGTAGTTGCCAGAATAAATGGCTTCAGCTTGGAAGTTAGAAGTTCGAGTCTTCGTTTCTGCTATGGAATTTTACGTCTGCAAGTCAGTTTTTTCGTATTCTGGATTAAAGCCAGATTTATACTTGGAGTCATGATATTTTTCTTTCTAATTTTCATCATTACTAGAAACTTAATTCTTACGATTAAAACACGGGTAGCTTTATCGCTAGACCCTGTTTTTGTAGCTACTACTACTAGCTAGTTAACGTCGGTCTGAAAACAACTGTTGAATTGTATGACAAGTCAAAACAAAGCTGGCAAACTTAATCGAGTCCTTTAGGCCAAAGAGATTTCGTAATGCATTTTCATGGAAAATTCTTGGATAAAACCTTCTTCTACCAACACACACACACACACACACACACACACACACACAACAAGCAAATAGAAATGTGAGGGTGAAAATTGAGACTGAAGCAGCATGTAGCCCACCTATTAAAATTATGACCCAAAAATAATAAATAAATAAATAAAAAAAATTGTGCCCCACTCCCATCTACAGTGATGTACACATAGCAAAAATTTGATGGTGTTTAAAGCATATATAGCCAGCAGCCCTTGGACTTTTTCTTTTTCCTTTTTTTTTTTTTTGGGTTGGTCAATATTAGGATTTGAATTCTGATTAGTTGCAAAGAGCTAACAACTCTTTTACAAAGAGGTTATTACAAGATTGGATAAAGTACTTACGTCAAGAAGCACACACGACAACAGAGCAAAAATCTTGGAATCGGTGTCATGAAACTCCATTATTTTTTTTTCCTTTTCTTTTTTTGAGGAATTGTTCGTATGGTTGCTCGGTGTTGATTATTGACAATGAAATTCGTAAGTTTGTGAAATTGTTTACATAATACAGTGATAAATTAAGCATCATTTTTCAAGAATTATTTATTAAGCACATTAATTTTTAAAATTTTTTTATTATTTAAATTATAAAAGTTAAATTAAATCTAAAAATTTTATTTTTTCATTGAATTTAATGTTATCAAGAATTAACCTATAACTAAATAAAAATTAATCAAATTAAACTAAACTTAAAGTATTTTTCCTTCATTTTGTACCAGTCTAACTCAAATTCATTTAAATGACAATCTAATATTTAATTATTCATATTATGGATGAAGAATCCTAATTCTTTAATATTCTTTTTCAAGACTTATTAACTATATCAATTAATTTTGATTATTTTTATTTTTATCAAAAATAATAAATCATGATTATTTCATTAAATCCTATAATTGTTTAATTCAATCCATATAAGTCAAATTTTCGTTATTTGTTTTTCAGTCGTCTTGTCCTTAAATTTAAATTTGCTCCCTTTTATTTTTTTATTGAAATTAGATTCAAAATAAAAAAGTTAAGGTGACAATTACATAGAAAAATAAAATCTCCTATTTAAGACTCAAGGATACTAAAATATCATGTTCGTTATTAAATTTTTTAATAATCAACTCTACCACGTTGAAATTTTTAACTTCAAATACTTTGACTTTAATTTTCCATCTTTTAGGTTTCAGTTTTGTTTTTTTCTTCTTGTCTAAATTATTCAATTTATATATCATTTATTCTCTTAACTAACCTAACAAAGAAATACAATAACTTTAAATAGAATGAAAGAATTTTTCAAAAACAAAATTACCATTTAAGTCAAAAAAGATATTAAAATTATATGCAAAATTTTAGTATATCAATTATTATGTAATTTTGTTTTAATTAGTAATGATCACAATATTTCCCGCGCTTCCCACTATTATTTCTGGTTCCTAATAAGATCAAGTGGCTGCAACAATGTAAGTTTTGAAGGAATGATTATTTGACATTCCTGATGGGCAGTCACTTTGTTTAACCGCCCAAAAAAAAAAAAAAAAAACAGAGGTTAATTTGACTTCTTCTTAGGCTAGAACTTGAAATATTTAACACTTCAATAACATGAAACTATAACTCATCAGTAGTCACCGTATATATATATATATATATATATATATATATATATATTGTGACCATCAAATAAAATAATTAGAGCAAAATATGAAGTTTGAATTTTAAATCTAAATTTATTTTGACAAAATAAAATAAAATAAAATAAAATCATAGGTTTGCTTAAAATGTATAGTAACTGGATTCATTCATCCTTTGAACTACAAATCCTTTTACCCGCCTTAAAAAACGGAAGATTTGAGTTTAGAACTCAGGTTTCAAGGGACGCATTGAATGGGATTATGGGTGCAAAGCATTCCTTTCGCCCCTCGAGTAATAATTAACATTTAACTACTGACTAACACAGAAGATGAATCATGTCTTCTATTTTAAGTTTTTTTTTTTTTTTTTTACCGAATATGTTAGTTTCACATTTATATTATAACCAGATAGAAAAACATTATTAATTTAGAGGTGCTTGTACAAAATTTTTGTAGTCGGTGCTTCATGAGTGGGATGACGACCGATGCATAAAAAGATATTGAAGAATTGTTACGATGCCTTGCCGGAATTTTTGGAAGAGTAATAGCAGTCGAATCAGTAGTTTCTTTGGTACCTTCGTGAATTCCAATAAATATTGTTATGCGGTTTGTCTTACGAAGAGATTTTTGTACCCACGTGGGTACTCCAATCCCATGTATCCATACGTAACTTAAGTAACATAAAGCCACGTGTGTTTGACTTGCCTAAGCCAAGCATTAAGAGCAGCCTCCGACCTTCTTCTTCTTTTTTTTTTTTTTCCCCCCAAATTTTCACCTTCTTTTACTAATCGATTCATGGAATTTTATTATTGTTGATCTAATCCTTCAACCTTGTTAAAATGAATCAATGAGGTGTAAATTGCAAACCTGACGATCAATGCCATTTTATCGATAAGGACACTTTGTGTACAGCCCGCTAATTTGCGTCCAATTGATAGCATACTTTCATTTTAGTGGTCAAATGGTTGCCATTGACTTTGTACAAAACAAAATAAAAAAATAAAACAACAAATAAAGAGACAACCAAGTCCAACAAAGATCCTATTCAGCATCCCAAAGTCTTCAATTGCGATGTGCACATTTATTGACAGAGTGAAGAATAGACGGAGGCCGCTGTCACTTCTCTAATTTTACCATTTTAACCTTCTGCACCACTCTTTTTTTTTTTTTTTTTCAACTTATTTGGATTCCAAAGGACAACGTCCGAGATGAGATGGATTGTAGAATGTGAATAGCATTAGATCCAATAACTCATTGACCCCAACTTTTCAGGATTTAGTTTGATTTTAAGAACTCTTATTATGAATATGAAAATAGGTCAAAAAAAAAAAAAAAGAATCAAAAGGTATTAAATAAACGAGAAAACTAGGGACATTATGGTAAATAAATGAATGCAGGTTCCTTTTCTTTTTCTTTTTCTTTTTCTTTTTTTTTTTTTTGCTCTGACATTCTCCCAATTCGTATTTTGTCAGTTCAAAGGTCGCTTTCCCTTCCATAAATATCCCTCCCTCTCTCTCTGGTTCTCTCTCTAATCTACAACGACCCCATTCTCTAAAACAAGCACGGCAACGGGGTGCAGGAGCACAACAATGGAGGTCAGTTCAGTTTCTTGTAATCAAGGAGGAGTAAAAAAAAATGTGGATTCTCTTTCGGTTTATTTATTATTCATCTGAACTATTTTGAATGCTTTCTTTTTTTCTTTTTCTTTATTTTTTTTGTCATGTTTATTTGATTTTTTTTCTTTTTTTTTTGGCGTGTGGTCACTGAAGACGACGACGAGGACGAGAACGGTTGAAGTGAAGTATTTGTCAGATCTAGCAAGCGAGAGAGAGATTCACGAGTTCTTCTCTTTCTCCGGCGAAATAGAACACATTGAGATCCAACGGTGCGCCTCTGTTTTTTTTTTCTTCGTTTAATTTTTGATTCTTTTAGGTTGGTTAATGACTCGCTCTCTGTTTGCATGCTGAGAAAGTACGAAAAAATGGAATGATGTTGCAAAACTTGAAATATTGTTTCTTGCATTTAGTGTTCCGTGTATAGTATAAATGCTATCTGATTGTCTTTTTTTTTTTTTTCAGATTTTCTTGCGTGTTTTACTAATAAGTCAGTTGAGTGAATTTGTTGTGCGCATTTGTAATTGGGCTTTTTTTTTTCATTAAATGTTAAATTTAGGAAAAGGCCGGGAAAATTGGATACAGATTTGATTTGATTTGATTTTGGGCAAATATTGGCATTTTGACGTTTGATATTGCTTTGTTTGTAGGTGCAATGAACAAGGGCAACCAATGGTTGCGTATGTTACATTCAAGGATCCTAAAGCACTGGAAATTGCATCGTTGTTATCAGTGAGTGATGCTGCATAATTTTGTTGTTTTCATTTGGTTTCTCTTATTTTGTCTCTCAGCTACTTGCCTTTTGTGAAAATGATAAATTTTGTGTTGAAGGAAGTATAACCAATTTTAAGGAGCTGAATGCTTTCTTTGAGATATTAGTAGGAGAAAGGTTTTCTTCAACATTCCCCTGCCAGATTATGGTTGTCCCAACTACAAGTTTCAATTGAATCTGCACTTTCCTGGTGCCAAGTTAATTAGAATTGGGCTTGTTTAAGATACTCTCCACTGGACTTGAACTTGGTCTGTTTATTTGTACACTAGGAGGTGGCTATTCCCTCTGGGTTCCAGCCCTCACTGCCACCTATTTTCTTTCTCTTATAAAAGACTGTTTCAGGAGACATGGAGAAAGAAGCCATTTCATTTTTTAACATCCAAAGGCACCAAACTTCAGATGTCCGCTTTGCCCCTTTTTTTTTATCCATTTCATTGGGGGTGTGACAGGGATTTAAACTCTTAAATACAGGGGATATTGTTGTGAGCCATTTGCCGCAAGCGTAGGAACATCAGTCCCTGAACTATTCTGGAAATGAGGTCCGTTTCACTTTCTGGTTTCCTGCCATCAATGTGGGTTAATTTGGTGAGCTCTGAGCCCCTGACCTGCAATTTGTTATGGGCTCAGTAAACATAAGGATAAAAAGTAACTAGAAAGAACATTAGTGGTGAACAATAATTTTTTTTCCAAGTAGCCTGTGTACCATATTGGATTTGAGACATCATTAAATCTTAGAGTTGGGGGAAAGTTGGATATTTGCTCTCAAGTCTCAACATGGGCTTTATATTCATGAACTGTGCAAAGGTCCTGGAACATTTGGTTTTTGATCTTGAACTTGTGCTTTGCAATGATTTTCTATTTTATATGAAGAATTAGAATTCCACTTCTCCAGAAAGTAAAATTGTACATATGCCATGCAGGGAGCAACAATAGTGGACCAAGTTGTTAGTATAACTCCTGTCGAAAATTATGTGCTGAAAAAAGAACTTCAGGTATGTCCATGAGGAAGCTTCTGCAATATCATTTCAAGCAACTGTTGGTAAGTTGTCACCTTAGTATGTGCATTTTATGCAGGAAGAAAGGAGGGTGGACAATTTGATATCTGTTGTGGATGCCCAAAACTTCCCATCAGAATTTGAGGTAAGAAAGATCATTAGGACTAATCTTCATTAATATTTATCTTATATGTTTATTGAAACGTAGGTATTAGATGGCCCAATAATGGAAAAATAATGAAATGCTTATATTAAAGTAGGCTTTCTGGATGTACATAAAATGTGGTCAAGTATTGGGAAATTTCCAGTTGCCTTAGCCAGATAATTTATTGTGATTTATCTTTATTTTATTTTCCATTTAATTTCTTTGCTAAGCTCTCTTCACAAGCCTGAAGTCTTGGTGAATGACAAATTTCTTGGCATGTTTGATATGCATATAGTGAAATATCTTCGCATCTTGAGAATGTCTATGGTTAAAAATCCGACATTTTGCCAATGCATCAGTTAATAAATAGTAATTTTCACATGGGGATTAAATTCTTTTTAGCATGTGGTCGACAATGATGTGTCTTTTCTAGCAGGGTAAAACAAGTCCATCCAGAAATGGCAGAATTTATGTCACTAAAGCACAAGATGTTGTTACAAATATGCTGAATAAAGGTTCAGCTATTCGCCAAGATGCAGTGAATAAGGCCAAGGCATTTGATGAGAAACATCAGTTGACTGCCAATGCATCTGCCAGGGTGATCTCCTTTGATCAAAGGGTTGGCCTCACGGAGAAGTTGACAGTTGGCATCTCAGTAGTAAATGAGAAAGTGAAGTCTGTTGACCAAAGATTTCACGTTGCAGATAAAACAATGGCAGCAATATTTGCAGCAGAGAGGAAAATAAATGACACAGGATCAGCTGTCAAATCTAGCAGGTTTGAATTTCTTCGTTGAAGTTGTATCTTCTGTCTCTAATTGCTTGCCAATGGCTATTTGTTTGTCTGCTAAATGTATAAATATCCTATGTTTTGTATAAATGCTGGCATGGATTGGAGGTTCCTCGTTTCAGCTTGCCTTCTTTAATGTGTTGAGACTAGGAAGGGTGCCCAAATCTAGCTTTCTGAGACTCTGATAAATTGATTCTATTTCTTGAGGTCTGTAGCTAATTTTGTGCTGTGCAGTAATCATTACTATTTTTTCTATCAAAGCCAAGATCACAGAGTTTGTCTCTCTCCATCATAAAATACTTTTTTGACCATGTTTTTAACTTTTCCGAGGGAAGATTTCCAAGGTGCAGAATCCAAAGAGTAGCCAACTGATGTCCTCCTGTTGGAGGTGGGATCTATTCCTCACCTAGGAATTTTGACTTCAGGGCAGTGACAGCGCGTACTTTTCTTGCTCTTTGTCCACTATAACAGTATCTTTTAAGTGTCGTCTAATTTTGATGTAGCCCATTACCAGAGAGAGTTATATGCTGGTAGACCATGATTTTCTTAGGCAAGTTTGTTGAAATGAGTTTCCATTTGGAAGTAGATCCAGTTGATCCTCTGGTTTGTCCTTCAATAACTTGTATGATGGGCCTAGATTTTGAATGAAATGTTACATTAATGTGGTCCACATCATACACATATAATTGGTGATTTCCGTGGTGAATGGTGGTATCATCAGTTGAAAGAGAAGAAAATGAAAAATAAATAGGAAAGTGAATAAATGAAATCTGTTTTGATTCTGGACAGGTATGTGACTGCTGGAACAGCTTGGCTAAATGGTGCTTTTACTAAAGTGGCAAGGGCTGGGCAGGTTGCTGGTACAAAAACTAAGGAAAAGTTCAATTTGGCTGTTTCAAACATGTCTGCCAAGGTATATTCTGGTTGCACTGTCATCCATCTGTTTCCTGATTATGAAATATATCTTGTCATTTATGTAAAATTTTTCATTTTTGGTCATTAATAGGCAAAAATTAGGCTGTAAATTTAAAATCTATCCGTGTCATGTTGTTCTTTCCTTGGTCTGAAGGTGATGCTAGAGAGACAATTATGAGCTTATGCCATGGTGGCACTGGTACCATCCCTTTTTGTTACATAAACGTGCCCTTGTCTTGTTGAATTCAGGATGATCCGATTGCCGTGTAAGCCAGCAACTTGAGTCGTTGGAAGTCGAATCATCACATTTTGTGATAAAAGCAATGACTGGACCACTGTGTGCCTCACGCATAGAAGTTGTCAGGATGGGATCTAGAATTGCAGTTGCAGGCTTGGACAAAGAATTGAAGAAACTACCGTTGTACACCCATGTTGCCCTACCCCCTTCACCCATGTTCATCATTATTCTGATATGTGCAATTATTGTTTCAATCCAACGCTATCTTGTTTTTTTTTCCCCCCAACATTCTTTGGTTTCTTGGGGTGTTGCGCCTAGGGTTGCCCATGCAACGTTGTGGGTACAACGTTAATTTAAGTTGGAATGAAAAAACTCAAAATGTGAAGGAATACAGAATTCCACTTTTCCGCCGTTTATCCTTTTGTTGCATATACATGTGTGTGTGTGTGTGTGTGTGTGTGTGTGTGTGTGTGTGTGTGTGTGACGGATATAACTATCTAAAAAATCTTATACTACCAACCAAGTCTATAAGGGCCCAATGAAGAGAGTGGCGATGCATGTGATTGGACTCAGAGAATGCTGAGGGAAATATTGAATAATAATAATAATAATAATCATAAATAAATTCCAACTTGTACAAGTCAACGGGTTGACTTGCTCTATGTAATCTCTGGTTACCCGTTGATTTGTAAACGTTTATTCTGTTCTGTGTAGATTTTAGCGTTAAACTGAAGATTCCGCATGTTCCAAAAACATAATAATAATAAAAAAAAAAAGAGCAAACAAACAAACAAAAGATTCCTGTCCCAGCCACCATTTTTCATTAAAATTTGAAGGGCGTGATCAATGTTTGTTCGTTAAATTAAAAGAAATTAATTGCAACTATTGGCAATATTTTATGTGATAATTTAATTGGTAATTCGGTGTTTCATTTTTTTTTTTACATGATTTAAATTAAATTTTATTTATTTATTATCACTTCTCCTTGCAAAAGTACCTCTTTTTGCCTCACATGGACGCAGACATTTCGAAAATAAGAATCTTAACAGTCGAGGAGGGTATAGTCGTCAAAGATCTGAATTGTTTTTTGGTGTTCCGCATAGAAATAGTTTTACAAGCCGAAAGAATGCATAAATTGTCCATCGTGAATATTTTTATTAATTAAAAATTAAAGATTTTATTTTTAGATCTTTATAAAAATAAAAAATATATTTTTTATAATGTACTTCATAACCTAATAAATAAACTCTACAATAACGACAATAATATATGAATTTCTTGAACTTACTTATTTTTTTGGAAGCACCTTTCGGTACACAATTTGTGTGGGGTTTGACTGCGTGGTTGCAAGTTGTCCTTCAGCTACCGTTTGGTTTTGGCGATTGTCCGTGAGGATTCCCATGCTGCCCCTTATTTACTAAAAATGGCAGAACTAAAACTTTTGGTTCCATACACAAGCGAGGTCACGATTTGTAACGCCTCCACTTTCGATGTTTTATCTCAAAAAATTTATGCTATTCTTCTTGCATATTTAATTTTACGATTAAGTTGTATAAATATATAGAAAAATTAAAGGAATGTATTTATATAAAAAAAAATTGTAAAGTTATACCCTTTTTATAATTTTCATTTTGTTTTCAAGATAGAATTGTTTACACTAATAAAAAAAATAAAAACTATTTGTACATCTTTATTTTATCTCGAACGAACGGGGCAAGCAATAATGTAAAGGAGTTTATGCTGGGGGATATTCCGGCTGGGGGGGCGCTCAATATCCAAAGCATGTTTTTTCTGAGGACTGGTCCCTCCATCAACCCAGACCTCTCTAACCCAGCTACGTCATCATCGTCGTCATCATCATCTCATTTTAACTCCCTCCTCGTAAAACATGTCTTGTCTGCAAATTTCTGGCCGGGATTTTCCACACAAGTGCTTGTGGTCCTGTGGACACATAAAACTTCAACATTACCATCCACTGTTATAATTTAGTGGTTAAAAAGCTTCATTTATTCCATGTAAAGTCATAAATTTAATTTTGTTTTTTTAACCAGATGATTGATAAGATTAAGTATATATCTCAAGCATACGTAATTTATAAAGTGTGCTTCTTTATTATATTTAGCATAGACTCAGCCTATTTTGTAATATGACAAGACTATTTTGAGTATCATTTTCACTTTCTTTTTTTTTTTTGTGTGAAAAAAAATGAAAAGAAAAAAGGAACCTTCAACAATGACCGCCACGAGAAATTAAATCCTTGAACGTGCATATTTTATGGTCTCACGAGGTCAGTTTGACTTTTCACTTTGGTTTTCTATTCTTTCTCCCTCGTGTGTGAATAAATAAATAAATAAATAAATAAAAAGGTTGTCAATTTTTTGCTTTTCCAAACTGTTTCTTGTTTAACCCGTCTTTCACAAAATTCTGTTCATTTTCTTTGTAATTTTTTCGGTATTGTCGCTTACAATAATATTAAGGCGACAAAGAGTATTCCTTTGGATGCCCTTTTTATCAAAAGTCTAAGATTAAGAAGCATTGAAATTATGGGAACCATTTGTCTGTGGTCTCATACGGGACTTTTAAAAATCAACAATTTTCTTTGTTTTATGAACTCAATTATATATATTGGTCCCATTTGCACTCGAGAGTAAAAAAAATTACAGAAGTCGATACAAATTTTTTGTTTTCCATGTTCATAATATGATGAAAAATTTATTAGAATTATACCAATGTTTGATGCCTTTTATGACATTGGTTATAATAAATCAAAAATTAAGTGCGTATTATTAAAAAATAAAAATCCCAAAATTACATAAAAATTTAAATGGGTTTTAGATAAATAATAAAATTTTCAAAAGTACACTAATAAAAAAAAATACTTTTTTAGCATTATATTTTAATTTGAAAACATCCTTACAGTGTTTTTTTTTTTTGAAAAAAAAGAAAAGAAAATATCCTTCTAGTTACTTTTAAATTATAGAAAAAATTATTTGTACAGAATTTTTCTTTAATCTTCGTGAACATTCAACCTTTTCTTTTCAGAAGCTCAAAAATTCAAAATTAGTTACTGAGTTATATTATTGTAATAAAAATAATGACTTATTATATTGAATAAGTTACATAGATAATTTTTTAGATGATGTGAATAAATCTAATTTGTTAAAATAAAAATATTGAAAGAGAAAATTTTATGATTTAACTCCACTTATTATTTTTTACCATTTTTGTATGACTTATACTGTGTTTAGAATCATAATTGTATTTTAAAAATTTATATGTTACATTAAATATAATTTTATTAATATTTAATAAATCTAAAAAGTTACATTTGATGAGGATTTGCTATAATTTAATTTGAGTTTCAAAAATATAATATTTTGATATTGCGATAAAATGTAAGAAATAAATTATAATTTAATATATTTTAAGATATTAATATTTTTATTACATAAATAATTATAATTTGTTTTTTTATAATTATTTTTTAATTTATTAAGAATTTTTAAATTTTTTAAAAACATTACAAATAATTATAAAGTAAATAATTACATTTACTGACAACAATTTTTTGCAATCATTAATCTACTAAACTCAATAACAAAATTAAAGTATAATTTTAAATAAACCTTTAATTGGAAAACTAAATTATGAAGAATAGATAAAATATCATTTTAGCCAAAAAAAATATATTATTATGAAACAGAAAATATGTCAATAAATAATAATTTAAGCCAATCTAAAGAGCTTAAATCTCGGTACGACTATTGTTTGCCTGTACTTCTTCCACGTGTCAATCAGAGAATAACTTTTACATGAACTTTACCACACGTGGCATAACTTAACTGGAGCTTAGCAGACAGAAAGACGCACAACTCGTGGGTCCCACGTCCATCCGTGGAAGGTACAAGAGCAATTTCGTTGCCACAAGAGAGAAATATCAAAATTCCAAAACTGTCCTTCTCTCTCTCTCTCTCTCTCTCGGGGTCTTGGATGCCTTCGGTGTAGTTGAGGTATATTCTGGGATTCGATTCTTTCGTAACTCTAAGCCTGGAACCGAACATTTATAAGTTTAAGTTTCTGTTACGTCTGCTTCTGTTGAGCCTTTTCTTTCTGAGTATCAAAGTAAAGTTTAAGGTAATGATGTCTTATGTCTGGTTTTAACAAGAATCTTTCATCTCTCTCTACAATTTTGGTGGGTTACATGTGTCTTCATACACATATTTTTCCTTTTATGTTGGATTTTTCGTTCTTGGGGCTTTCGAATTTTTGGATTTTTTAAATGGGTAAGTTTTTGTAAAGATTTTGGTAATTGGGTGTTATTGAATTAGGTATATGCATGTAGTGGTAGTAATGTTCGCTATGTTCTAATGTTAAAGTTTGTATCTTTGCTTGGTGGGTGTCATTGATTGATATTGGCTATGGTCATACACTTTTTATTGGATTTCTATCTTAAGTTTGTTCATTTTTCTGTTTGATTTGAGAGTAACTAGTTGCCCTTTTGTCTTTGGTTTCAATTTCTTAGATTACTTTTAGGAACAGGAGCAAAATTAGGTCTTAGAAATGCATAGGCCAATTCCCCAATGTGGTTTTTCTCTCACACGAAACTTGCTCTGGAGATGAAATTTTAGTGCTTGTGGTTTTTTCAGGCTGCGTGTCTTTTATTCTTTTCTTGGATGCATCTAGTTAGATGCTCTTTGTTTGGCTTGTTGGCCAATTTTCTGATATTTGCGTGTACCTTTTTACTCCAATAGTTAATGCCCCCTTGCTGGTGTATTACTGGACAACCAGTTGCTAATGGAGTATGTCACTTAGCTTGCTTCTCGGGAAGTTTTCTATTGTCTGATGGGAGTTTGTGAGTGGCTGCTGAAATTGGTTTGTGTTCATGATACAGATGGTGAAGAAGATGCGTTATAGCCGTGAGTTGATTTGAATTGTTCTTCATTTTGGAAATCTTTTTTTAATTCTCTGGATCCCCTCCCCTCAAAAAAAAGTGCTAGGAAGAATCTATTTCTTCAAGGGCCAGATTAGTTTTCTGTTGGGTGGCTAATTTCTGATAACAAAATCTGGATCTGGCTCTTTATGTCATCTGGGAAGGTAGAACTGCCATTAAATAGTATCTGGCAGTGTATCGATAAAAGTGACAGGTTTGTTGACCATCAGAAGAGTATTTTAAATCATCTACTGAATATTTTGAATGATGGAGACACTGGCTTCACCCCAAGGACATAAGCAGAATATGCAACCAACTGCTCGAAATCTACATGATGGTTCCCAAAAAGATTTGTGGCTTGTTGTGCGAGGGGGTTCTTTGGCTGATGTAGATTCAGCGTTGGCTCTACTGAAGAAGAATGGTGGTAATATCAATTCAAGGAACACATTTGGCCTGACACCTCTTCATATTGCAACATGGAGAAACCACATCCCTATTGTTAGGAGGCTGCTTGCACATGGTGCTGACCCTGATGCTAGGGTATGTTACTCTTCTTATCCCTTATTTACCCCATTTCAGTGCTTTCCTGTCAGAAATGAGCATTTTCGCAAGCTATGACTGTCAAATCATATACTGCATGAATGGAATCCTGTTGCTTGGAATCATTAGTGGCTAATATTAGGTTTTGCTAATCTTGTCAGGAATTTAATTAGAGTTGCATCAACAGAGAACAGACAGTTAATTAGTGAACACTCAATTTGATAATTTGAGTACCTACAAATTATCTTGTAGCTGACCTTTCAATAAACTCACTGCATTTTTCTGGAAACCTCTGAAGTTTTTTTTTTCATGATTTTTTGAGTAACCTCTGATTCTAGTTTCTTTCAAGGTTCTCTCCCTTTTTAATTAAGACATGCTCACATGCATTTAGGTGCCAAAAGATGTTATTGAAGCTCTTTACAATTTCTGAACCCAAACAGTTTTATTTTTTGAACTGCCATAATAATTTCATAGCCTCAAATACCCTTAGCTCTGTTGTTAAGGTGATTACTGTAGTCATATGTGGTCCCAATATTATTGCCTTCGGTTGGTGAATCCCTGAAACTGCTTTTCATTGTTCTAATTCAACTGAGATTGTATATATTCTCTTGCTTGAATAGCTTTTGGCTTTTTTTTTTTTTTTTGGTACCTCAGGATGGGGAGTCAGGATGGAGTAGTCTTCACAGAGCTTTGCATTTTGGCCATCTTGTGGTAGCAAGTATCCTTCTTCAATCTGGTGCTTCCATTACATTGGAGGACTCTAAATGCCGTATGCCTGTTGATCTATTGTCTGGGCCTGTCTTGCAGGTGATTGGAGATGGACGTGATTTAGGTATTTACCTCATCCCATAACCTGATTGGTGAATATGTTTGTGTTCTTCAAACTCAGCTTACTTATTTTTGGTGATGAATTTGGTTTATTTCTTCTTTAATTAGTAGCTACCGAGGTTTTTAGCTGGGGAAGTGGCGCCAATTATCAACTTGGAACTGGAAATGCTCACATTCAAAAACTACCTTGCAAAGTTGATGCACTTCATGGTTCCTTTATTAAATTGGTCTCTGCTGCAAAGTTTCACAGCATAGCAGTTAGTGCGCATGGAGAAGTCTACACTTGGGGATTTGGAAGGGGTGGCCGCCTTGGGCATCCTGACTTTGATATCCACAGGTATAGTCATACATTATACATATTAGCCACAGACTGCGTGTATGGCTAGGGTTTGAGCTATGAAAGAATGATATTATTTTGCATGTGATGCTTGCCGAACTTTGAATATTAGCTGGCTGCTTGTTACCAGATACTGGCTTGTATATGCACTATTGATGCCTGCATTAGTTATCATTTCTGGCTTTCTATGTTTCTGTTTCAATGAATTTCAGTTCTATCACTTAATTCCAATGAAATAAATGCCTGATTTTTTTCTTCCTGTTTTAGTGCTGGACAGGAGAGTATTGATATGTCATGATATTAGAAAGAAAATTCCTGCATTTCCTACTTACGAAAATGGCACCAGCACTTTATTTTTTGTAAAGATTTTGTGAATCAACAATCAGGCGAGTTTAATTTTCTATATTTTTTCAGTGGTCAAGCTGCTGTTATTACTCCCCGTCAGGTGACTTCTGGTTTAGGGTCCCGCCAGGTGAATGCTATTGCAGCTGCTAAACATCACACTGTTCTTGTTACAAAGGGTGGGGAGGTTTTCACCTGGGGATCCAATAGAGGTAAAATTTATTGATTGTTTTATTGAGTATTTATTACAAAGAACAAAATATGGGTAACCAAATAATATCTGGTTTTCAAGTTCGGCATGGTTCTCTATTGGTAACCTACCATTCTAGGGATCTGAATATGGATAATATGGTTATTTTCTGCCCCTTATTTGTATATGTTGCATGTATAATATTGAGAGGATGAAAGTATGTTCTTATGTCAATTTAGGTCTCACTGCATCTAGGTCATTAACTTCTGTGATTTGATGTTCTGTAGAGGGTCAGCTTGGCTATGCTGTCGATACTCAGCCCACCCCTCGGAGGGTAACTTCTCTCAGGTCTAGGATTATTGCTGTTGCTGCGGCAAACAAACACACTGCTGTGGTTTCCGATTCTGGTGAAGTTTTCACATGGGGCTTTAACAGAGAGGGTCAACTCGGTTATGGCACATCTAATTCGGCATCCAATTACACACCAAGAGCAGTTGAGTATTTAAAAGGCAAGTTTTTTACCGGAGTTTCTGCAGCAAAATATCACACTGTTGTTCTGGGAGCTGAGGGAGAGGTAATTAGTTGCAGTTTTTCTTTACCTGTTCAACTCTAAGAGTGGCCAACTGTATATTGTTCCCTTCGGTGTCCTTTTGTCTTTTGTATAGAGATTTCAGTGTGTCTTATTTCCTTGGCTTGGATTCATGGATTCTTGTTACCATTCATCTTTTTATCATTGAATGGCAGGTATATACTTGGGGTCATCGACTCGTTACACCAAGACGTGTTATTATTGCTCGAAATTTAAAGAAAAGTGGGAACACCCTTTTGAAATTTCATCGCATGGAACGGCTACATGTGGCTGCTATTGCTGCAGGGATGGTACATAGTTTGGCTCTTACAGATGATGGCACACTATTTTATTGGCTGTCTGCAGATCCTGATCTTAGATGCCAACAGGTCTGTCTGGGGAGAACTTGGTGTCTGTGCCAATCTCTTTTTGATTTTTCATGTGTATCACCATCTCTTTTTTTCTTTCTCAGCTATATTCATTGTGTGGAAAAAGTGTGGTGAGCATTTCTGCAGGAAAGTACTGGAGTGCTGCAGTTACAGCTATAGGTGATGTTTACATGTGGGATGGAAAAAAGGATAAAGGTAAGACACCGGCGGTTACTCGTTTACCCAGTGTAAAAAGGGCTACTACAGTTTCGGTTGGTGAAACACATCTGTTGATAGTGGGTTCTATCTATCACCCTGCTTATGCTCCCAACTCGGCCAAGAATCCGCAGATCCAGAAGTTGCAAGTTGTTGATGAAGTTGAAGAGCTTGCTGAAGATTTCATGTTTGGTGATATGGATTCTAGTCATGTCTCATCCACTGCATGGAAGGATGACTGCAGGCAAATGCCTGTACCAAGCTTAAAGACTTTGTGTGAAAAAGTGGCAGCAGAGAGTTTAGTTGAGCCACGCAATGCCATGCAAATGCTTGAAATTGCTGATTCACTTGGAGCAGATGATTTGCGCAAGCATTGTGAGGTACTTCTTGTGATGACCATAGTTTGTGTTCTAGTTTAATGCCATGTTTGCACATTTGTTGTGTTCTTGGCTACCATGAAGGCCAAGAAATACATTTAGGTCTTTGCTCATGACCGTAAGCATTGCTAGCTGTAGCATTCTCTAGCAAGCAAGTATATCTTTTTCCTCCATTTTTTGATTGTGAAATAAAAATGCCATTTCTCAGGGCTTGATTGACTGATCACGTACCTTTGTCTAGGGATATGGTGCCTGGTGGCCCTCAAGGGTGGTTGCTTTACCAGTTATGATTTGTTTAGAAGCTTTTAGTTAATGTGGATTATGCAACTATTTTCAGTGTCATTTTTTATCCTCGATGTGATATTTGATGATACATATGCTTGTTGTTTTGGTTTTCATACATGGCATGATATTTGAATCAAAGCATATGACTATACATGCTGCTGCTTTGTCTGGTTTATTGTTGTCAATATGGTGCCATGTTTGGACTGTATTTTGACCTTCAGTTGTGACTTATGTTGCAGGACATTGCTATTCATAACCTGGACTACATCTTGACTGTCTCATCACAAGCGTTTGCTAGTGCTTCACCAGAAATTGTAGCTAGTCTTGAAAATCAATTAGACCTGAGGTCATCTGAATCCTGGAGTTATCGTAGGCTCCCAACTCCAACCGCTACTTTTCCTGTTATTATCAATAGTGAAGAGGAGGATTGTCAAAGTGAAATTCCAAGGATTCATGACAACCACAGTAAGAAATCCACCTTAAGAGGGGGGGTAGACCAACGACCAGTCTCGTTTCTGCAACCCAAAGATGATCATGATCGAAGTATTTCCAAACAAGTTCGGTGTGTAAGAAAGAAATTGCAGCAGATTGAAATGCTTGAGGCAAAGCAAGCCAACGGGCATCTTCTTGATGACCAGCAAATTGCAAAGCTGAAAACAAGGTCTGCTCTTGAAAGTTCATTATCTGAGCTTGGTATTTTGGTCGGCACAGCAGAGGCAAATGCATCAGCTTCAGTTTCATGGGATGCTAAAGTGAGTAAAAAGGCTTATGTTTCAAGAAAACATAAAAAGAGGAGCAAGCAAAAAGGTGCACAAGTGGAAATGGTGTCTGACTTTAGTGGAAATGAGGTGGAATCAAACCTTGCAAAGGATCTCTTGAATGTTGAGATCTCAGAAGTTTCTGTGACTCAGGTAAGGTCTTCTGAGGTTCTCCATAAACACTTTCCATGAAATGCTGAAGCACCAAGAATAATGCATTGAAGTGTGTTTGTTACCCATTTCTCTTCCTTTTTTCCATCATTGTGGACAGGGCTGTTTACTTAATCGTATTCCAAGGGAAGTTTGTCTTGAGTCTCTACATAGTATCAAGTCAAATTTCAGTCAAGTAGCAATGTTAACTGAATTTTACAACTGTTTTGGTAGGAGGAAAAAATGATGGCTGGGGGAAGTGTGGAGAGCCATCTTGCAAAAGAGCTTCCTATCTCTGTTCAGAAGGAAGATGATTTTAACTTAACAAAAGGTAAGAGGGCATCGTCCTCAGCATCCAAGAAGGAACGAAAGGGCGGGCTTTCCATGTTTCTGAGTGGTGCCCTTGATGATGCCCCCAAAGATGCTCCACTGCCACTAACACCCAAGAGCGAGGGTCCAGCATGGGGTGGGGCTAAGGTTTCAAAGGGATCTGCATCACTTCGTGAAATTCAGGATGAACAGAGCAAGATTAAGGTGAATCAACCAATGAGAAGCAAAGACCATGTGGATGATCTTTCTGATAGTATAAATGAAGGGAAAGTGTTGCTTAGTTCATTTCTGCCTTCCAAGCCAATACCTGTGGCCACAGCCTGTTCATCACAGGCATCTGATGCGGAGAAAAGCACCCCTTCCTGGGCTTCTGGGACTCCTCCTCTTCCTACACGGCACTCTCTCAGAGACATTCAAATGCAGCAGGTATCTGTATTCACCTGTTTCTCCTTCTTTCCTTTTCTGGTGGTTGTTTTACTTTATTTATGACAATGGAATACATAAGCATTTCCGCCTGTCTTATGTGCTCCATGCTTTCACGTCAAGTGTTGCTTCTTGTCAGAAAAATGATTGTTTTGTGCTACATAGTAGTCTTTTCATTATTTAGCCTGTATTTTTTACTTAAAATTTTGAGGCTGTTTATGTCTTTCTCTAACCTCTCAAACTTGTACCTTTGATAAATTCTCTTGCTTGTCAATGTCAGGGAAAACAACAGCAGAGTAGTATTTCGCATAGTCCAAAAGTGAGAACGACTGGATTCTCCATAGCCACTGGTCAAGGCTCACCTTCAGATTCCCCAGGAATGAACCGCTGGTTCAAACCTGAGGTCGAGATGCCATCATCAATTCGTTCCATACAGATTGAGGAGAAGGCTATGAAAGACCTCAAGCGCTATTATAGCAATGTTAAGATAGTCAAGAACACAACGTAAGAAGGCCGGATGATGTTTGCTATGGTATGTAGCATATTGAGGCTCTTCTTTCTTCTGGTTTCTGCAGCTTTATGCACTTTTGTTGAGTTAGACTGTATAGACAATCTCCCTGTACATGCAGTTCTACTAATCTTTAGATTAGAGTAGTTTTAGCTCGTTCTTTAATTTGTTTATTTTCTCTATGGACATACAAGAAAAATTTCAAGATGGGCTCGCATTACATATTTCTCTTTGGAGGGCGACGAAAGTGAATAAGAAATTAAATTTGTATCAAACTCATTTCATCTCTGCACTTTTCTGGTTCTATAAAAGTGAACCATTCTTTTAAGCTTCTTTATTGAATCAGTTCGGAATGGAAGCTGGAGTACAGGATCATCCCATGTCATTCTTGTATAGTTATTATCCAATTAGCATCTTGCAGCCAGCCACAATGGTTTGTTTATATCATGCAACTTAGGACACGCTTTATCATGTAATTTCACACCAGGCCATGTCGCGCCGTGCACTCTTCTTGCTATTTGGATTCAGTACGTGGCTATTGTAACTCAACGGTGAATCCATCTCCCGATAAGGAATGTGTTCAGTAAACATTTAACTCTTGCTCTTCACAACAAAGCGTCTTGCACATTGTGATTGCAACCACGATAAAGTTTTATGAATGTGAGTCTACGCATTGTACTATACTGATTGTTAATTGTAAGTTTTAGTTTGTTGGTACATAATTGAAATTAATGAAGACGACAAAAAATGTGATTGAGACACTGGTGATGGTAACTTGATGTGTTCTTTTTTTTTTTTTTTCTTTTCAATTCAATTGATTTGAGTTTGAATTTTTAAAGTCATTATCTATCCCTACTCAATAAAAATTTATAGGTAAGCCCATTGGCCCGTTCGACAGATTTGAAGTTTGTTATATTGAGTTGAATTTGGAGTATATCAGTGCGAAGTTGTTGATAAGTGATAAGTTAATTTTTATAAGAAAAATTGAGTTAAAGAGAATAACAGGCGAGGAGAGATTAACTCAAGATAATAATACGTAACTCTGATTTGAACTCACAAGATTAATGATTAACATTTTTACCTTTTGTTTTTTTTTTTTTGCCTTGGTTTAAAAAAGAAAAAGAAAAAGAAGAAAAAAAAAAATATATGTCTGTGCTTTGAAACAGCGTTCAAATTAACTGGTCCGCTAAAGCACAAAGCCACGGGTGAAAGCTGAAGTTCAATGCCACATGTCAAAGTTAATCATATCTCTTATTAGAGCGGGCAACTTTTTTTTTTTTTTTTTTTTTTTGGGGGCAAAGGCTTGGAGTGGATGGATAGCTCATTGACTTCATCAATAATGGTTTTTGTTCTGTGTTTTGTGTGGTGTGCTTGTGCTGCTTAGTCCTCGAGGAAGAAAAGGCTCCATCAAACCCTTTTGGTTACTGTAGAGTTGAGAACAAAACCATACACGTGTTATGAATCAAGCAAAAGTTTGGGATGGACAAGCCTAAGAAACCAATCATGCAAGTTGCCGATGAGGCAAGAAAGTGGCAAAGACCCCACGAAGGAGCTGCGCACAAGCACACGAAGCCCTTGATCTTGAAGCCCTTTGGGACAAAAGGTGGTGGAACTTACCGGTTCAAAAATTACAGCAGGATCTTGCCCTCTTTTGCTTTTGTAACCGAGACAAGAGAAATAAAAGCTTCATTGTGTGTGAGAGAAAAGAGTGGAAACGTTGTTGTCCTGCTGTTAGGGAAGAGCAGGTATAATCGAGGAAAGTGAAAGGTTAGATCCCCTCCCCCCCCCCCCTCCTTCCCTCCCTCCATTTTGAAGCGGACAAGAAAAAAATTCAGTACATGAATCCTAAGGAAATCCGTAGGATTAAAATATTCCTCATCCCTTAGGAGCATTTTATAATTAAGTATTTAGATTTTCATCTAAAAGATTTTAAATCTAAATTTCGATGAAAAATAGAAAATTATTCTTATTGTATTTTGACAAAATAACATTACACGTTTTGTAGTCTCGCTTCTCATATTCAAATCTCATGTTTGAATTTGGATAGATTTTGTGTTAAAAAATAATAATAATAATCATTTATTGACATAAATTTCATATACCTAATTAGTATAATAATAATAAAAAAAAACCCTCGACTTGCGCATGCCAAAAATTACATAGACCAAGTATCTCAGACGCTCCACGTATTAGAAACTTAAATTTTTGTCTCATTTTGTATAATTTACGAACTAATAAATTTCTTAATATATTTTTTTTATAAAAAAAAAGGAAAATAGTCACAGACTGAAGAAAATAGAGTGCACAATGCTGTATGGAGATTCCTCGAATAGCAAGTAAAAGCCTTTTTGCAGTGTCCGGTTCTCTGGACTGGTGTGCTTGCTAGCTAGTCTCACTTTTCCTGCAGCATACTTCTATACATATAAAAACAAACTGTTTCTGGTGCCATGGCTTGATCTGAGGGGAAGTGGGCCTGTTTTTTTTTTTTTTTTTTTTCTTCGCGATGGTGATATCTTCTTTGATGCTATGGCTTTTCTTGCAAGACCATCACCAAAAGACAAAAAATGATAATGGAATACTTCACCTTTTGTTTTCTCCCTTTTTTTGTTTGTCGGTTGGGGTGAGAGAAAATGGAGTACTTAAAACTAAATTAATTGAATAGCATGCAGTTGTGGAGGCCCATGTTCTCCTCCTCACGCCTCTCTTTGGTCCTATATCCTCGTTATTTTCAGTGCTAAAGCTCTCTCTTTTCTTCCTTCCACACACACAACCTGTAAAAGCCTCTGTAACCCCACTCTCTTTACTTTTATAATTAAAAGAGCATTGCCAAGTAACAATATTTGTTGAAACTTACACATATGCATACATACGCGCGCGCGTGTGTGTATCTATCTATATATATATAGACATAACAAAACAGTATAATAATTTTTTATTATTTGTAATAAGAAAAAGAAAATATGATTAATTCATATTTATTATGTCTCTGATTTGTTTCATTAAATATTGTCAACTAGATTTTTTTTTTAATTAATAATAATGTTTTTCGTGGCTTTGTTAATCACCCCTATTTAGCTCAATGATAAAAGCAAATTTGAGATCGTGTGAATATATAAGTATGACTTCCTTGAGTACATTCAATGTTTATGTTAAAGGATTCCTCATCGTAGAAAATAATAATAATAATAATAATAAAAAAAAGGCCATTTGTCTTAGTTGAAGACAATATCATCTCTGCATAAGCCACCAGCCTTTTCACTATCATATTCTTACAATGACCTGTCTATCATGTGCTAGCTTTATTCATATTTCCATCTTTGCTTATCTTTCTCTTCTTTCCCTCTATTTGCACCCCCTTCCCCCTTTTCTCCCACCTCCGCTTTGCTATATACCAATCATGTGGTGGTGTGCTCCTTGTGTTGTATATTTGGGTGTGTGTAAATAATTGCTGAATCATGAAAACAGATCATCATCAGTGAATATGATGGCATGAAGCACAATTCCTTGGAAGAAGGAAAAGGGGTGTTTGGAATGAAGTTTGATCCAAGATCCTCAGTACTATCTCTATCTTTAAACAGTGATTTGTAATCGTTCTTGGTGAGATTTTAACATAGAGTGAACAAGAGAGAGAGATCAAAGTAGAGAATACCTCTTACACGTTTTGATTAATTAGGATCCCTCTATCCCTTGTCTCTGTGCGTGTTGTTTATTGATCAAGATCATGGGTGCTGATCTCGGACCAGGCTTCATTCCTTACACCAAACTTTTCCTTGCTGAGAGACAACTATACAAGGCTCCAAGGTACCATGTGCAATTTTTGCTGAGAAACTCTCTCTCTCTCTCTCTCTCTCTCAGCCTGGTAATTTTTTTTGATAAGTTAATCAGTCTTGCATGTTTTTTTTTATATCAATTACTATGATTTTGATGGAATTTCAACTGCATATGAGTTAATCTCCATCACTCTCTTCCATTTGAGATCTTGTGAATATATAGTTAGAGCTATACCGCTGTAGTATGCCATAGTTTCACGAAAGTTTTAGAAAACGAAACATATACATATACACACACATATATGTATGTATGTATATATAGTACTCTCAGGACCAGACTTGTTCCACAGAAAGTATAATGCATGAAGGTTGATATTATTAAGTCTGTATATATGACATCTTACAAGGCTATGTATTCTATGTATTGAATATTCATAACAAGATCCCTCGATTAGTCTTGTGCTTGTGCTTCTGCTTATTCATGTTTGCTGCTAACTGCTAATTATTAACTCATGGTGCATGCGATAATCTTCAATGTGCAATTGGTGACTAAGCATTCGTGTGTTTTTTTTTTTTTTGTGCCATGTATACACTAGTTTAAGATTTTAATCTTTTTTCCCATTTTTCAAATAATTTCTAGCAATAACCTGCAGCCTGCCTTCCGACCAAGATGAATGATTCCTAACCCATTATTGAAGATATTCTCAGGCAATCAATATAAGACACTAATGAATAATGATTCAATCAGAAAACAGAATCATACCTTTCGTTTTACTTTCTACTTTCAACTCCTGTCATGTTACAAGCTAGCTTTGGCTCATGTTTTCTGACTTAGTTCTCCTTTTTTGGTATTTTGGAAAATAATTTCTTTTTTATTTCCCTGTACAAAGTGTTGTCCTATTAAATTTATGGTACGTTTAATTAAGCAACTGTATCCTCTATCATTGCAAGATAAAAGCATTTTTAGCACCAAATTTAATGACAGCGGTTTCAAACGATCACTGAAATTATGTAGGGCAGCGTTTAAAGCGTCGGTCCAATAATTTGGCAAAAATCCACCCACGACACCCTCTGTACAGCGGCTTCTGTGCATCATCTTTGTGTAGTGTACTTTTTACAGTCCAGATTTTTGGACCACGAAATGTTTCTGCAGATCTTAAGCCAAGGGCCAACTGGGAGTCTGTTTTGCTGTGTGGCCACTAGCTAGTGTTTCAAAAAACTCAGTAAAGGACAACTCTGTGACCTGGTTTTAAAGCTTGTTATTTTGATTTACCTTTCCCAAAAAAAAAAAAAAGAAATCATGAGTAGCAGTAGTTTTGAAGGGGTTGAATCTATTAGCTATTTGATGAGGATTTGATACACATGATGTTGTCCTCATGTGCCCAACGCAAACCATTTTACAATTTGATTTCCTTTGTTGTATGTTGGCCTCTTTGTTACGTGTGCAGATCTCACCCATTGCCCTAGGTTTGGCTTTTGGTGTAAGTATGTAAGGGAACTATGGACTGATTATGCTGACTGCCCTCCTCCTGTTCAGCAATTCAATCTTAATTTGATTTGATGGTTGGTCTTATCATGCTCATCAAATCAATTTCATTAACCAGTCATTTGATTCAGAATGCTAACCAATTGAATATTGAGTCTATTTGAGCGACATGATATGAATTGTGAGAAATATTTCCTGGAGGGTCAAATTTATGTACTTACAGTATTATTTATGAAAGGAAATTGATATATTAAATTGTTTTATATTAGAAGTTTTAAGCTTAAATCGCGTGAAGTTTAAAATATATGATAAGAGTGAATGACATAGAGTTATTTAGAAATAATAATAGACGATATCATAAAAATTTTGCGTTCATGAAATTCAAATTTGAAATGGCCTTTGTTAAATGAATTGAGATGCACGTAAATTATGCCACGTTCTGGCAATGCACAATGCATCTATTACTGTCATCATACCATAAAATTAAGATTTCAAAAACAAAATTTATTTTTTTTTTAAAAATAAAAAATAAAAAGAATAAACAATGAATATTAAAGTTTCGGGTCTTACAAATATATTAGGAATAGCCACACGGTCATGTGTCTCTTTGAAGCAACGAACTTATATGGCAAGAGGAGGAAAGTTTCAAATTTTAATTTCGTCTACAATTGCAAATCCAAGATTAGTCGACAAAATTTTCAGCAATAACTATTTTCTCTTTATGTACGTTGTAGTTGACATTCCTAAAATCGTTTTTAAAATAATTTAAAAAATCCACGTGAACAATATCACTAACATGTTATACTAATAAATATTCTAAGTCTCAAGTGACATCAACTAGAAGTCATATTATAGACTTAAAGAAAAAGTGAGAATAAGAAACATTTTTACCTTGCATTATCATCATAACGAGTAATTTAAACAAAAAAATTAAATTAAAAAAACAAAACCGTAAAGTGAAGAGTGATTCTTGGTTTAAGGCCTCAAGTTCTGGGACTAATAGACGAAAATTACTGAAAGCACAATGGGCCTGTACCAAGCTCTAATGCGACATTGCTGATTATGAGCCCAATCTCTCAAAGCCCATAACCATAGATGGGGTAATTATCGTTTTAAGTATAGGATTTTCTAATTTCTACAACCCTCTAGTTTAAATATTTAAATTAGTCACATTACTGTAATTTAAGGGTTATCTCTTTTCGGCTTTTCCATTTTAATTTATGGTATGCAACTGTTCATTTTTTTTATTGGTCAACACCCATTAACTCCATTGCTAAGTTGGAGATAATCCCATAGATTTTTTTTCCCCTATCCCAACATATACATACATACATACATACATACATATATGTACATATATATATACATCGTGGTAGCTAAGAATCATCACCATACATTGGCCATTCGGATACTAGAATAGAAGCAATGAAATGAGCTCAAATTTTCCACCATTTTCAAGTTTTCCTCTTTAATTTTTGAATGTAAAAGTCAAATTTCTAACCAGACTTTGGATTTCAATAAAAGCAGATTAACAAATAGAAATAATGCTTCTCCTAGATGATCATGGCGAACATGGTCCTCCTCTGGTTTTCTCCTTCCCTCGCCTACCAATCCAGCTTTTCTTTGCCACCGACAAATAAGAAAAAGCAACGAAAATTTTCAAAAAAGAAAAGAATCAACCGCACTCTAGCCACCCGCAACAGATCTCTTTTTCATTTTTTTTTCCCGGTAAATACTGTAATTATTTTAATGAACAATCCAACATAATTTCTTATAACTCTTTGGGAGTGTCCATCTGAACAAAACAGTTTCACCGCCAACTTTTTCACTCCCCAATATGAATTGTTATTGGAACAGCAGTGGATCAAGGTATGCAACCAGCAGAAGTCATAATCACATGCATGGCAGTCTAGATTTATGCATGTAATATTACGTGAAGACTTCTTCTTTGGTTACAATTCCGACTGGTTTCGGTACATAAAATGTTTATAGCAAAATTTAGGCGTCTTCGTGCTTTGCATCTAATAATATAGTGGCAACTACTCAATCAACCAGGCGCGACCTCCATCCTGACAAACAAAACATGTGCTGGATCTGCTCGTTGCGTAAATGCACAGCCACACGAACAGTAAGCAAGAAAGGCCAATCCTATGACCATTTTGCCACTGTCCTTCATTGAAGTGCGGGAAAGGCACAAAAAGGAATGCCGGGTGAGTAGTCAATTTGCCATCCTCGTCAAACTGTGCAAAGGATACAAGGTGACGAAAAGCCCCTTCAGGTCGGTGACACAAAAAGAGAGTTCTCGTCTTTGAAAAAAGCATCCACGCATGCCCCATTGGCTTGGCGAGCATTTAAGTCATCAAACCGCCAAACCAAAATAAAGCTTGCACTTGCATAGGGATAAAAACAGCAAAGGGACGGCAAGCAAGAAATAAAGCAAAAGGTAGGATGATAGGATAGAGGAATCTTCAGTGGAAGAAAAAGGAAAGAAAGATTAAATTAAAGCAAAGTAAAGCTACTAAAAATTAATGGTTGTGGACTAACAATAAATGGTCTAAAAGATGTTCTTGCACATGAAGTTAAGCACGTCTTGCCCCTCCCCCCACCTTCCCACTTTATTTCTTCCTTGTCATTCATCCACAACAAAACCAACCAATCCCCAACTAATTGTATTCTTCCTTCCCCGTTAATTCCACCACTCTTTTCAATCCTTTCACACAAGGAAATGCTTTCTTGCCCGAATTCGAGCATACCCGAATCTCTGGTAACGTTGATTTTGCGGGCCTCACATGAAATGCATATAGCACCCATAAAATCAACGACCTTGAATGCTTTTGGGCACATCTAAATCCAAAAAAGTTACAGCAACAGGAAATTAGACAAGAGTGGACGTGAATCAATTATAATTAAATTCTATCCACTTATGTGTCTAATTTCCAATCCTGTAACATAAAGCCAATTACCACAGCTCTTTCACATTCACATTAGATAACATCTCCAAACCCAAAGCTGCCTTCTTATTTCACTTCGAATGCCATTACTTATAAAATGTAATATTATCGCCCCCCCCCCCCCAAGAAGATTTATAAAACAAGCAAGCAAACACACACACACACACAAAAGAAAGAAAAAACCAAGGAAAAAAAAAACAAAAAAACAAAAATGAGTGCAAATCAGAGGCTGATAGTGGAAGTGGTGGATGCACGCAATCTCTTACCGAAAGACGGCCACGGGACTTCCAGTCCTTACGTTGTGATCGACTTCTACGGGCAAAGAAAGCGGACGCGCACGACCATACGGGACTTGAACCCGACATGGACCGAAGTGCTGGAGTTCAACGTCGGCAAGCCATCTAACGTGTTTGGCGACATGCTTGAACTGGATATTTACCACGACAAGAACTACGGGCCCACCCGGAGGAACAACCATCTTGGTCGAATCAGGTTGAGTTCGAGCCAGTTTGTTAGAAAAGGAGAAGAGGCTTTGATTTACTATAGGCTCGAGAAGAAGTCTTTGTTTAGTTGGATTCAAGGGGAGATTGGGTTGAAGATTTATTATCAGGATCATGAAGTGATACCGCCCCCGCAGCCGCAAGCACCGGCTGAGGAACCTGGGGCTGACAAAAGTCCTGATCATTCACAACCGTCAACAGCTGCCAAAGCTGATGGCGAAGCAGCAGCAGCAGCAGCAGCAGCACCACCACCACCACCACAAGCAACTGAAAATTCAAATTCAGAACCACCGGTCACAGAGGCAGCGGCGGTTCAAGTTGAAGAGCAGCCAAAGGGAGGCGCATCACCTTCACCTGACACAACAGCGGCGCCGATTCAGGTTGAGAAACCTGCAGAAACAGAACCTCCGCCGCAGGAAGCAAGTGCAAGCCAGGGGAACGCACCAGCAGTACCGTCAGATGACGCCAAACAAGCTGCCGATAGGGACACTGTTTTGGAGCCCACACTGACGTCAGATAAGTGGGGCCAGCCGGAAATAATGCCAGCGGCCGTATCAGCATCAGTACCGGAAATCAGGGTAGCGGGAGGCATCGACGCTCTACATCCCATTTCGAGGCTGGCTCCCACCACAGCGAGATACCCGCTCGATCCACAGGAGAGTATGCCAATCGAACGGTCGTCCTTTGATCTCGTGGAAAAGATGCACTACTTATTTGTCAGGGTGGTCAAGGCTCAATATCTCCCTACCAATGGAAATCCGATCGTAAGGATTGTAGCTTCGAGCAGCCGCACCCAATCTAAACCAGCAAGGAAAACTTCATTTTTCGAGTGGGACCAGACGTTTGCTTTCGGACGCGACGCACCCGATTCTTCCTCCATCCTTGAAGTTTCAGTCTGGGACGGCGACATATTCCTAGGTGGAATTTGCTTCGACGCCACGGAGATTCCGTTGCGGGACCCACCCGACAGCCCTCTGGCCCCGCAGTGGTACAGGCTGGAGGGTGGTGGAGCCCACAGAGGGAACCTCATGCTTGCCACGTGGGTCGGGACCCAAGCCGACGAGTCGTTCCCGGATGCTTGGAAGAGCGACACTGCGGGAAACGTCAATTCCAGAGCCAAAGTTTACCTCTCTCCAAAGCTTTGGTGCCTTAGAGCCACCGTGCTCGAAGCACAAGACTTATTGCCGTTAACGTCGCTAAAGGAGGCGTCGTTTCAACTGAAAGCACAGCTCGGTTCCCAAGTCCAGAAAACAAAACCCGTCGTTACTCGTAACGGCGCGCCGTCATGGAACGAAGACTTGCTCTTTGTGGCCGCCGAGCCGTTAACCGATCATCTGGTTGTCACTCTGGAGAACCGGCAACTCAATGCCCCGGTAACCGTCGGAATCGCCAGAGTACCGCTTACCGCCATTGAACGGCGGGTGGATGACCGGAGGGTGACGGCGAGATGGCTCGGCTTCGAAGATCCGAACAACGAGAGAAAAGTGGTTTACAAAGGGAGGGTTCAACTGAGGCTATGCTTCGATGGCGGGTACCACGTGATGGACGAGGCGGCGCACGTGTGCAGCGACTACCGGCCGACGGCGAGACAGCTCTGGAGGCCGCCGGTTGGCACCGTCGAGCTGGGTCTCATCGGTTGCAAGAATTTGTTACCGATGAAAGCGGTAGACGGTAAGGGTTGTACGGACGCGTATTGTGTGGCCAAGTATGGCCCAAAATGGGTGCGCACGAGAATCGTCAGTGATAGCTTGGATCCTAAATGGAACGAGCAGTACACGTGGAAGGTCTATGATCCGTCGACTGTGTTGACCATTGGAGTCTTTGATAGCTGGGGAGTACTCGAAACCGACGACGACAGAATCGCCACGCGTCCAGACTGCCGTATAGGAAAAGTGAGGATTCGTATTTCTACGCTGCAAACCAGTAGGGTGTACAGAAACGCCTATCCGTTGAATCTGTTGACTAGCAACGGAGTGTCCAAAATGGGCGAGATAGAAGTGGCCGTGCGGTTTGTTCGTGCAACTCCAACGTTGGATTTTCTACACGTGTACTCACAGCCACTGCTGCCGTTGATGCATCATTTGAAGCCCCTAGGTGTGATCCAACAGGAGATGCTAAGGAACGCGACGGTTAAGATCATAGCCGCGCACTTGTCAAGATCGGAGCCGCCGCTTCGACGCGAGGTGGTTCTTTACCTGCTCGACCTAGACTCGCACGCCTTTAGCATGCGAAAGGTGCGCGCCAATTGGTTTAGGATCATTAACGTGGTCGCGGGCGTGATCGATATCGTACGGTGGATAGAGGACACGAGAGCATGGAAGAATCCGACGGCCACTATTCTCGTGCACGCATTGCTGATAACACTTGTCTGGTTCCCCGATTTGATTGTCCCCACGCTGGCCTTTTACATATTCGCGGTGGGCGCCTGGAATTATAGATTCCGATCAAGGGACCCACTTCCCCATTTCGATCCCAAGTTGTCGTGGGCTGATAGCGTTGACCGAGAGGAGCTCGACGAGGAGTTTGACCCGGTGCCGAGCAGTAGACCACAGGATATAGTACGGGCGAGGTACGATAAGTTACGTACGCTCGGGGCACGCGTGCAGAAGGCGCTGGGAGATTTTGCCACGCAAGGTGAACGCGTGCAAGCATTGGTGACGTGGAGGGACCCACGTGCCACTGGGATTTTCGTGGGCCTTTGTTTTGTGGTGGCCCTGATTCTCTACTTGGTGCCATCAAAAATGGTGGCAATGGCATTTGGGTTCTACTATTTCCGCCACCCGATATTCCGTGATCGGATGCCATCGCCGGCATTGAACTACTTGAGAAGACTTCCTTCTCTGTCTGATCGAATCATGTAGGCTGCTTGAAGCTTTTGGTCTTGTGATGACATATTTTAAATTTTGTTCTTTTTTGTTTTTTTGGATTTTTTTTTCGCCTTCAAGTTGCTCCGTGAAATCAATGTAGCCCTATGCTAAACGAGATGACTTCATTAACACTGTTTTTTGGTATAAATTCTGGGTTGCTAGCTTTCTTCGTTTTGTCACAATTTAAGTTTCAAACTCTTAAAATTCAATCAATTTCGGACATGTACTTTGATTTTAGTCAAAATCAAATCCAGTTGTGGCACCGAGACATGCAAGGGTCAGAATCTGCGGATGTGACAGTGATTAAATCTCATGAATTAAGATGCAAAAGACTTAAAAACACGTGAAAGCTCAGTGCATTTAACCCTATTGCCACTTAATATAATAATTATGCAAATCAATTGATTTTGTTTTGAGTGAAAAATTATTAACCATGTAGATCAGTTATAAAAGAATGCCGACTGTACAGTGACAAATGTTGGGAGCTGATGACATCTCGATGTTGTCGTCAACAGGAGAATAAATACATTGCTTCGCCGGTCGGTCTCCAAGGCTTGTGCCGATCCCCAGTGGGTGCGCAGCTGATAAGATATCATCACCAGGAAAATCAAGTCAACGCTATGGGTCGGCTCAATGCACAAGGGACCTTTCTCCTGATAATTGCAAAAGACGACTTAATAACATAATTGTTGCCGTTCGGAACACCTGTGCCGGGAAAATTCGTGGACAGAATGCTAACGGGAGCTGTAAAACTAGATATGAGCTAGACCCTTCTGCAAAGCTTTGAAAAAGAAGAAAAAAAAAAAAAAAAGGGAAAAAGAAATAAAGCCATTGTTGGACTTTGAAGGTTGATTGTATATCTATTACAGAAGATTAAGAGAAAAAAAATGGAATAATGCCATTTATGTTCATAAATGGAGGCATATATTGAAAAACTTGGGACACATGAGCATAACTTGGTTGGAGACCGCAACAGTTATAGATATGAATTCCCTGTAGAACTTGGATTGGTCACTTTTTTTTTTGTTCAATCCAACTCTATCTCAACTCTAGAGTTCAAATCTTGGTCATGATCAACAAAAAAAAAGAAAAAAGAAAAAAGAAAAAAAAAAGAAAACTAAAAAGCAAAGCTAGCCATAAAATGGACGTCTTGCAAGGCTCCATCAATGTCTTGTTCTTTGCGACTCATTTGACATTCATATACCGGCCTTCCAATTTTTCTTTTTTTGTTTTTTTTGGCGGAAAATCAATTGTCACACAGTAAAGAATATAATTCCAGAGATTGAACCTAAATTGAGCCCAGGAAATAAAAAATAACGATCGCAGCTGAACTTCCTCCGTAATGATAAGGGCCTAGTGCTTGACTAGTCGCTCGGCTTGGTGATAAAATTGTGGGCCCAACATTTGATTGGACAAACATCAAAAAAATGTAGTCCCAATCCTGCCCCCGCGCTGTGTATCATGGGAATGCTTTTGTGCACCTTCGCCCTGAGAGGGTGGGTGAAACTGATGCACTTACGAAAGCTACACGATTGCTCTACAGGCAACGGAGCACTAGAATATTCAAGACGCCTAAAAATGGTCGTATTGGACTGTATGCTGCCTATTATTATTTTCTTTCCTGTGTTTATGAATAGAGCAATTTTTTAGAAAGCTGGTCTATTTTAGATTTTAGAAAGCTAGGGAGACTTAAATGTAGTCACAATCTCAGCATATAGTCCGAATTTTATCTAAAATAGTAGATAAATTTATTTTAGGGAGACTTAAATCAAGCATAGATCTTATCTTAAAATAATACATTGCTCCATATGTCTATTTTCTTTAATTAAGGAATACAAATCTACTTGATATAAGAATTCTTAAAAGACTATAACTTATGACAACTACACATAAAAATCAAAGAAAAAATTCTAATTAGACTTAACTAACCTATACGTCCAAATAAGCCTAAGAAGTTTAACTTTTTTCCATATATATTTAGTCTTAATTTAAAATCTAGCAACCCAAAAGAAAAATAAGTTTTAAAATTAAATAAAGATAAGTCAATAACATTAAAAGTAGTACTAACATTACCATAGTTGCCTAGTAAATTTATCTTATAGGCATTTTCATTAATCCTTTTCAAGACTTGAAATGGTCTGTCTCTTCAAGGTTGTAATTTGGACTTTCGTTATAGGGAAAATCATTCCTTCCTCATATGCACTCATACCCAATAACTAGGTTCAAAGACGACCTACACACGCTCCTTATTAACTTGTATAGAATATTACTCATTCTTCCCTTCAATGTTAGCACAAACCTTAGCATATAAATCCTTCATAAATTCTACTTTTTTCTTACCATCAATATTAGCATGTTTATTAGCAAGCAAAGATAAATACCAAAACAAGTTAAAGGATTAAAACTATAAGCAACTTTAAAAAAATGATAAAGAAGTAGTCTATTATAAGCAAATTTAATATTTGGGAAAAACTTTTCCCATTGCTTTAAGTTCTTTTAAATGATATTACATAACAAAGCAATGAGTATCCTCTTAATTACTTTAATTCGTTTGTCCATTTGAGGATGTATAACAATAAAAAATAAGAGTTTAGTTCTTAATTTATTTCATTAAATGCGTCAAAAATGACTCAAGAACTTAACATCCTTATTGCTAACAATAATTCTTGACAATCCATGTAAATGCATCATTTCCTTAAAGAATAACTCAGCAATATTTGTTGCATTTATGGTTTTAAAACATGCAACAAAATGAGCCATTTTGCTAAACCTATCAACAACAACAAATATATTGTCCTTACCACTTGGAGATCTTAGTAATCTTAAGACAAAGTCTATAGAAATATCAGTTCAAGGTTAGTTAGGCATAGGTAAAGATGTACACAAGCCAAGCGATTTAAGATTGAGACTTTTAGGACTTAGCTTCCTTAGGGTTCTGATATGATCAACCCAACTTATTTCTTAACTTTTTAAGGTGTGCATCACAAATTAATTTAAGGGTTCATAGGGCAAGTTGCCTAGCAGGTTCTTTATCACTTGAACTAATGCCTTCTATGTCACCATTCTTCAACATGATCATAACTCTTTTATTTGGACATTGAGAAGAAATATGTCCATGTCCTTAACACTTAAAGCACTTAATATCATGAGATTTAGAAGATTTTATTTTGATTTTACCTTTAGTATTAACAATTGATTCCTTTGGCTTTGCATCTTGTTTTGGCTTTAAGGTTACTTCGGTGTCTTTCCAAGTTGCCTTCCATGTAAAACTAGAAGCTCACCCAAATTTGGATCCTTTGGACATGATTTGTTTCTCCACCTTGATAACCTTATACAACAACTTCATCTCTAAATAATGTTGTAAATCCACTACATCTATAATTTCCTTGTTTAAACCACTAATAAACCTTGCCATAATAACCTCTTAGTCTTCCTCTACATTAGCTTTAATCATGACTATTTCCAACTTTTAGTTATAGTCCTCTACACTTAAGGACCCTTGCACTAGCCTTTGTAACTTTTTATGCAAGTCTCTATGGTAGTAGCTAGGTATAAATCTCTTACACATTACTGATTTCATGACTTCCTATGACTAAATTGACCTCTCATCATTCCTCATTCTATCTATCACCAATTGGTCCCACCAAATACTTGCATAATCAGTGAATTCTACGATTGCCAACTTTACTTTCTTCTCCTCAGAATCATTATGGCAATCAAATACGTGTTCAACCTTTCTTTCTTATTTCAAATAAAGTTTAGGATCATTTTTCCCTTGAAATAGTGGAATCTTCATCTTTATGCTGCTTAAATTACTATATTTTTTGGAAACAGCTTTCTTGCCTTTTCTTAAGCTTGATTTTTTGGAGTCTGATTCTTCCTCAATTACATGGCTTATAAAGGATTTGGATTTGCTAGGTGTTGAACCTATCTTTGATGACTAATGTTGGATTTGTTGTTAACAGCATCTTATATACTTGTCCTTATTAATTTAATGTTATAAGTGCTTTTGATATGTGTTTATTGCATTTACAAAGTGTCGGTAGTACCAGCCAATGAGCAGCTTATTAAGGTAGAAGCTACCAACAGTAACAGTCATTGCTGCACTTATGAAACAACTATGAGAAGAAAGTAGGACCAAAATTAGGATGCTGCCAATCTTACTTTGTGCTGCCAAAAATGACGAGTTGATTTAAATTGCTAGTGGTGTTTTGGCTATAAGGAAAGCACTAGTTATTGCCTTTAGCATTGTATTTAGCAGTGGTACTGCAAGTCACTTACTAGGTATGAGTCAATGCTGACCATTGACCTTAAACTTAAGAAGTCAATGCTTACCATAGACCCTAAATTCAAAGAGTTAATGTTAATCGTTGACTTCAAATTTAAGGAATTAATGTTGATCATTGATTGTAGGGCAACCCTTAGGAATCAATGCTAATCATTGATTGTAGAGCAATCCTAAACTCAAGGCTTATAAATACCCACACAGCTGCCAAAAGAGAGCTAGGGTACGACAAAGAGAGATGGAATTACAACAGTAAAGAATAATAGAGAGAATTGCAGCAGCAGAGAATGGTAAAGAAAATTACAGTAGCAGAGAACGGAAGAGAGAAATGCAAAAAACGAAAGAGAAAGATACAGAGAATAGCCAAGAAAGAGTAAGAGAAAAACTGCTGAGAGAGAGCTAGAGAAAAATTGCCAAGAGAGAGCAGAAGAAAAACTGCCAAGAGAGAGCCTCTAATAGAAGAAAAGAAAAAGTCTCAAACTGCATAAATATAAAGAAAAAGGAGAGAACTTGTAAAGGAAAGAACATGCATAAGAGATAACCTGTAGAGGAGTATAGAGTAGAAAAATCCAATAGAGGTAGGAAAGAAAATAATACTTTAATTTAGGGTTCCATATTCCTAAATGGCAAATCCTTTTTTTATTAAATCAAGCATATAAGTATTCTTAAAAGACTTCAACTAATAGATGTAAAATCTGGACCGTATGTTAAGATTGTTCAATTTTTTAAATAAAATTTTAAGATAAGATTTTTTTTAGTATATTTTCAATTTAATAGTAAATAAACTAATAAAAGGATATCATATTAGTCATCTATACGTGTCATAATCAAAATATGTCATGATCAAAATTGAAAAAAAAAACCCTTTATAGTAATAATTAGAAGATTACAAGTAAGTATAATATAATTATTATTTGTGAAAAAACAAGAAATTGGTGTAGCAATATTTAATTATTCTTTGACGTTGACTTATCTTGCGGTATCATTATTAATCCTGCCACGGGGTAGGGGCTGTTGCGCGCCCGACTGTCTGTACGTTGCAAAAAAAAAAAATTAGTAGACTTAGAAATAATAAATTTTGATGAATGAAATTATTTTTTATATTATAAATTTATTATATTGATATTCTATATTTAATATAAAATAATTTATATATAATATAAGATTTAATTATATTTATTTCAATCTACCATTTTTATTTCTATTTAATTAATAAAAAAATAAAAAGGCCCAAAGGAGACCAGCCGTGGCTGAATCGCCGATGTTGTTTCTACTTTCCCATCCCTAACCTTTGAATCTTTTTTCCCTACATCCAAAGCAAAAAAGTCCAAATGTAGTCGGGTTACCTGTCGTTTTGACCATACTCGTTTAGAATTTAGGGTAACTGTTTTAAAGTCCTAACCTTGCTTGAATCTTTTGTACTTGTGCAGGGCCAAAAGTCCGAGGGGAGTGGAGTTTGCCTGTCATTTTGACCATAATCGTTTGGAATTTACAGTGACGGTCAAATTAGCCATCCATGAATGTTAAAATTATAACTGAAAAAAAAATTATTACATAATAACACTTGGAGACTACATAGTAAGTATAAAACATACGAAGAAGACGTATTAAAGAGCAACAAAGTGATTTCTTCATTTTTCGCCTTATGACATTTTTTTTATCAATTTTTATCATATGTAATTTATGCTATTTAAATAGTAAATTATTCAAAATTTAAGTAAAAGTTAAGAAAGTTGTATTTTAATAAATACTATCTAATTTAAACAATTACTTGAAATGTGTAACTTAATTTGATATTCTTTTAAGGAGTCAAGTTAAAAAATTTTTGTCAATACTAAATAAAAAGGAAGTTTGGATGACGAGAAATTAAAAGCCTTTGCTTTCGACCAATCGGAGCAATTGGCTACGACGGTGACGCACAATGCTTGCTCGCTCTTCAAGTAAAATGAAAAAAAAAAAATCCTATTGACAAGTGTTGCTAATTTGTATTTCTCAATTGAAAAATCTTAATTAGAAGCCTATATTGTTAGATAATTTATTTAAAATAATATTATTAAATTTTAATTTTAAATTATAATAAATAATAAAATTTTAAATTATTGTCATAATTGAAGAATTTGTTATATTTTAATAACCAATTTTTCTCTTAATTGTAGCTATAATTACATGAATTTTTATGAGTGTTACGAGGAGAGAAGATTAGCCACCTAGACAAAACTTAGGTGAAAACAAAAGCGTTGAATCCAATTAAATATAAAAATATTTTATATTCTATTAATATATTGTATGTAATATAAAATATTTTACATATAATGTATAATTTTTTGTCAACTTGACTTCATTATCTTCGAATTCCAATTACAAACTAAGCACACGTATTATTTTTGAACTTGTAGCTTTAGGATTTGAATTTAAATCTTAATGGCCGAATATGCTCTTTAACCACGTATCATGGGATTATCCTTTGCTGCTTTTTTTTATGTTTCTGAAATCTATATATGTCTTTTTTTAGGGGGTAATAATGAATTTTCAAAATTAATATTTAAAAAAAAAAAAGAGAGAAAGAGAGAGAAAGTGAAACGCTGATTTCCTAGAAGATAAATATATATTTTTAACACATTTTCTCCGAGATATATACGTGAACCTGATAGTAAGATACGAAATTTATCAATTTTACTCTAAAAAAAATATAAATATAGTAAACTCTTCTTAAAAGTAATTCTATCAGACAAATAAGTAAAATAAATTGAAAAAATCAACCTCGCTCTTGTTTAATACAAATCAGTAAATCTATTAGTTATTTTTTTTTTCATAAATCAAATTAACTCTCTTACATTGTTATAGTTTTTGTTGAGTAACTATTTAAATAAAATTTAATATTATTCAAATTTAATTTTTTATATAATTTATAAAATTTAAATAATAAATTTTATAAATTTTAAGAATCTGAATTAAATAATTACTTAAATGAACCACAATATTATTAAAATTTAAGGCCTTTTATTTAATTTTTATAATTTGAATAATAAATTACTTAAAATTTAAAAATAAATTAAAAAATCATATTTAAATAAAAAAAATAAAAAATTTGAATAACTATTCAAATAATTATACCGTTATTTAAATTTTAAATTATTTTATGTAATTTACACAATTAAAATAATAAATTAATCAAATTTTAAATAATAGTAAAAAAAAAGTCGTACTTTAATAAATAAATTTAATTTAAATAATTATTTGACATGTGTAAGTTAATTTGACTATGTTAAGGAATCAAATTAAAAATTTCGATAAATACTAAAAAAAATGAAGTTTGGGGGACAAGAAATTTAAAGCCACGTTTGCTTTTGGCCGAGGGGAGCGGTTGGCTACGAAGGCGGAGGGCGGAGGGCAGGGAAGAGACGCTATTGTGACGGGTGTATCAGAGTAATGGGTAGGTAACCCGACTCCACAATGGATAGGGAGAAAAAGATGTTGCGCCGCATGACGTGGGTATTGTACACCCAATAAGTTTTTTTTGAGAGAAGGTGACGACCGTGAAACTGTGCTTGCTTGCTCTTCAAGGAAAAGAAGCCGCACTTTATATACATATATATGAATGTTTAAGGCATGAACGGCGACAAGACCAAGGAGCAACAAGACTGAGGAAATTAAGCTTAACAGCTGAGTGGGGACTCTAGAGACCCCAGATCTTGCAACCAACTCTTCCACTTCTTTCTGTAAGTTTACATGTTTCTGCCCCGACCGCCTCTTTCCTTTTCCTTTACTTTTTTTTTTTTGGTGGGGGGGGGTGTTGATATGATTTTTTAAGGCCATCTATGCGTCTTGGTTTTGCATTTTTCTTTTAGGGATTGCTTGTGTGGGAATGACGATGGCATGCTGATGCTCGAAGAGTAGTTTGGTGTAAGAGAAGATTGCTTTCAGTTACTAAATATGGGTTTTGATTTCATCGAATGAGTGATATGTTGATGTAAGGATTTGATCCTATCAGAAACAGAATCCGAGCAGTTTCGCTTTTGCGCTCTCCCTCCTGTTGTCATGAATGCTTCATTTTGAAGAGCCGGCCCCTTACAACCTAATTTTCTTTTTAAATAAAAAAGATGAACAGACAACTATACAAAGACACATCAAGTCGGCGCTTTTTTTGTTTTTTTTATCCATTAGAAGTGGGTAATGGGATGGTCGTATCAGTCTGAACGGGTATTATATAGATATAAAATAGTGTAGAATAAACCCAAAACCAGAAGTAGTTGGCCTTCATTTTTTGTTTATTGTCTCTTGTTGGGGTCGGGGTACCTGTATGCTGTAGCTGACTTCCCGGTTATTTTTGAAGCTTCAGGTTACTGATTCTTTCTAGTGTTGTTTTTCTTTGTATTTTTGTGATTGATTTTCGTATCTTGGAATCCACTGAAATTAAGATCTGCATTTTATATTTTTTTCTCCCTAAATCTTTCATGGCCGTCCTTTGTTTTATTTCTGCATATGGTGAACGCTCCACAAACTTCTTTGAATAAAAGAATCTCTCTCGGATACATGGCAGCTGCAGATTGTATTCTACTGTAGTCCGTAGCTTGGAATCTAAGTTTCTGACTTCAGTTACCATTTGTCTTTCTACTCTAGCTGCAGTATACTAAAGGTTCCGACTTTCTGATATTGAGAGTAATTGAACATCATACTGGCATCCAGAATTTGGTATGATGGATGTGGAGAGCAGCAGTAATGGGGTTACAAGTTCGCATGAGGCCACCACATCAAACGGCTATGGAGTGGAGGAGAAAATCTCTGGTGGAAATGGGAACCCAAAAGAGCAAAGGAAGAGCAAAGAAAACGACCAGACTCAAACAGTTCCATTTTACAAGCTGTTTTCATTTGCAGATTCAACAGATGTCTTGTTGATGATTATTGGCACAATTGGCGCTATTGCGAATGGAGTATCTCTGCCCATTATGACGATACTATTTGGGCAACTAACTGATTCTTTCGGACAAAATCAGAATAACAAACATGTGCTACATATAGTTTCCAGGGTAAGTATTCTCTATTATAAGCTTTCAAGTGCCAAATGATCTTGTATATAACATAAATATTTGATTACATCTAAAGAAGGGCTTTAACTATTATTGTTCTTTTTGAAGTCATGCTTTGCATCCAAACCTTGTATTCTTTTGTTAATATTATGCTTTAACTTTTTATTGGATAACGCTGTTAATATTTTTATTGGAAATGATTTAGGTATGTCTGAAATTTGTGTACTTGGCTGTGGGGTGTGCTGTGGCATCATTTCTCCGTGAGTACAGAATCAACATCGCTAATTGGGCTGAAATTGTTTTAAATTTTCAAGCATTTTGAAATTAGAAACCTGTTTCCTTGGTTGCAGAGGTTGCTTGCTGGATGGTCACTGGAGAAAGACATGCTTCGCGAATAAGGAGTTTGTATTTGAAAACTATACTGAGGCAAGAAGTTGGCTTTTTTGACAAGGAAACAAACACTGGAGAGGTTGTTGGTAGAATGTCTGGTGACACTGTTCTTATCCAAGATGCCATGGGCGAGAAGGTAACATTTACGCTCCATCAAACGATAAACTCTGATGACAAGGCAGAATTGCGCAGAAGAAAAGGGAATTCTCTTACTTGTTCTTTTGGTAAATAATTCTGCTTAATTTTCATGCAGGTTGGGAAATTTTTACAGCTGGTATCAACATTTTTTGGAGGATTTATAGTAGCATTTATCAAGGGGTGGCTTCTTGCTCTTGTCATGTTTGCAAGCATTCCACTGCTTGTTATTTCTGGTGCAGTTCTGTCGATAATGATGTCTAAGTTGGCATCCCTTGGGCAAAATGCTTATGCGAAAGCTGCAACTGTAGTTGAGCAGACGATTGGCTCAATCAGAACAGTATGATTGCATTAGCCAAAACTATATGTGGCCTTAGAAAATGAATTTCATTTTGAAGAGTACTCATTATTTAATCTGATGCAGGTTTCATCATTTACTGGGGAGAAGCAAGCCATAGAAAATTACAAAAAGTATCTTGTTACAGCTTACAAGTCCAGTGTTCAAGAAGGCTCTGCTGCTGGATTAGGTCTTGGAGTGTTTATGTTTCTAGCTTTCTGTACTTACTCATTGGCAATATGGTTTGGCGCAAAGATTGTACTAAAGAAAGGATACACCGGTGGCGACGTGATTAATGTGATTGTTGCTGTTTTAACTGGTTCCATGTGAGTTCCATTCAAACGCAATGCACAACCATGACAGGCTCACAAATTTAGAATTTCAATGCCAGGTTTCTGATTCATCACATTTACCTTTTGCCCCCTACCCTATGCCAGGTCCCTAGGACAGGCGTCTCCATGCATGAGCGCATTTGCTGCTGGTCAAGCTGCAGCATATAAAATGTTTGAGACTATCAACAGAAAGCCAGAGATTGATTCTTCTGACACAAGGGGAAAGATATTGGATGACATCCGTGGTGATATAGAGTTGAGGGATGTGTATTTCAGTTATCCAGCTAGACCAGATGAACAAATATTTAGTGGATTTTCTCTTTTCATCCCAAGTGGCACAACCGCAGCTTTGGTTGGACAAAGTGGAAGCGGAAAGTCAACAGTAATCAGTCTGGTAGAGAGATTTTATGATCCACAAGCTGGTGAAGTTCTCGTGGATGGCATTAACCTCAAAGAGTTTCAACTCAAGTACATTAGACAGAAAATTGGTCTTGTCAGCCAGGAACCGGTGCTCTTTACATCTAGCATCAAAGAAAATATCATGTATGGAAAAGATGGGGCAACAAATGAAGAAGTAAGAGCTGCTGCTGAACTTGCCAATGCTGCCAAATTCATTGATAAGCTGCCTCAGGTGATTCTGGTTGCCCGCTTTCAGTATGTAGGGTTGTTTCTTTATTTCCTTGGGACCACGTAGGTTATATTTACATTGGACGATTTTATTTTGCATCCAGGGACTCGACGCCATGGTTGGCGAGCACGGAACGCAGCTCTCTGGTGGACAGAAACAGAGAATCGCAATAGCAAGAGCAATTTTAAAAGATCCACGGATATTGCTTTTAGATGAAGCAACAAGCGCACTGGATGCAGAATCTGAGAGGATAGTGCAGGAGGCATTAGACAGGATCATGGTCAACCGAACGACTGTTATTGTTGCCCACCGACTGAGCACCGTGAGAAATGCTGACATGATAGCCGTCATTCATCGGGGAAAGATGGTTGAAAAAGGTTTCTAAATTACCACTATATGTGCAGTACAAGAATAAATACATGTTATTTCAGTATTGCTTTATAATTTTTTTTTCTTGTTTTCAAATTGTTTCTGTTCTCGAAGATTTAGGTTCTAAAATTATCGTTAATTTTTAAGTTATTTTGTGAATTGTTGGAACATAACCGTGATATTGTCATTAAGTTTGCTTGGCATCTAATACTTTACACAAGTTTAACACATAAATAACATCCCACGTCGCCTTTGGCACGAGCTTTTACTCTATTCCATATCCAACTTAATACTGAAATTCTCGTCTTAAGACATTTTGTTGCATATTTCTTTCATTTATTATTGCTCCTTGCTACAATGAGTTGTCTCCATTTTTCTCTTGAGTTTCATCCTTGATGCCAGTGAGACAGAGATACTTCTCACTAAGTGACGTGTTTATGGATTGATTAGGTTCTCATTCAGAGCTAGTCAAGGATCCTGAAGGGGCATACTCTCAGCTCATACGCTTGCAGGAGGTAAATAAGGTGTCAGAACAAACAGCAGATGACCACAAGAAACCAGATATTGGTACAGATTCCACCAGACACTCAAATGAAATATTTTCACTTCAACGGTCCATAAGTCGGGGATCGTCCGGAGTAGGAAACAGCAGTAGGCATTCATTCTTAGTGTTATTTGGTTTACCACCTGGCTTAAATGCCCCTGATAATGCTCCAGAAGGGCCTGAAAGTCCTTCAACACAACAAACTTCTTCAAGAGTACCAATGCGCCGCCTTGCCTATCTCAACAAGCCAGAGATTCCAGTGCTTTTGGCTGGAACTATAGTGTCAGTTATCAATGGGATGATATTCCCAATTTTTGGTATTATGCTTTCCAGAGTTATCAAAACATTCTACGAAAAACCTCACGAGTTAAGAGAGGATACAAAGTTTTGGGCAGTGATGTTTTTGATCCTTGCGCTGGTTTCCTTGGTAGTGTATCCATCTCAATCATACTTATTTGCTTTGGCTGGTGGCAAATTAATCCAAAGGATCCGCACCATATGTTTTGAGAAGGTGGTTCATATGGAGATTAGCTGGTTTGATCAGCCTGAGAATTCAAGCGGTGTAATTGGTGCCAGGCTCTCAGCAGATGCTGCCACAGTGCGTGCTCTAGTTGGAGACACATTAGCGCAATTGGTTCAGAACAGTTCATCTATTATAGCAGGAGTGGTCATTGCCTTTACTGCATCTTGGCAGCTGGCATGGATTGCCCTTGCTTTGATTCCTCTTGTTGGACTTAATGGATACATTCAAGTAAAGTTTGTGAAAGGATTCAGTGGAGATGCAAAGGTATACTCTAAACTCATGAAGTTGTGAATGCAGCATTCTCGAACAGAATCACATTGAGATAAAGACAAAAATGAAACTGAAAAAATGGGAGTGCAAAACCTTTTTAAAATTCAAATTCCAAATGTCTTTCTGTTTGAAATTACTTATTAAGGCATGAAGTTAAATGTTTGCAGAAAATGTATGAGGACGCAAGCCAAGTTGCCAATGACGCTGTTGGGAGTATAAGAACAGTTGGTGCTTTCTGTGCAGAAGAGAAGGTGATGGAACTGTACAAAAAGAAATGTGAAGGCCCAATGAAAAGTGGAATAAGGCAGGGATTGATCAGTGGAACCGGATTTGGCTTATCTTTCTTCTTACTTTTTTCGGTCTATGCAACCAGTTTCTATGCAGGAGGTCAATTTGTTTATCATGGAAAAGCAACATTCACTGATGTATTTCAAGTGAGCAAACCTTCCTTATTTAAGAAGGTTCCCTTTATAGACATTTGAAGCATTACAAGTATTATTTATGTTTCAATGCCACCTTTGTGTCTACTGCAGGTGTTTTTTGCTTTAATAATGGCAGCTATTGGAATCTCTCAATCAAGCTCCCTTGCTCCTGATTCTTCTAAAGCCAAAACTGCGGCTGCCTCCATATTTGCAATTTTGGACAGAAAGTCAAAAATTGATCCCAGTGATGAGTCAGGAACGATATTAGAGAATGTTAAAGGAGAAATCGAACTTCGTCATGTGAGCTTTAGATACCCATCTAGACCAGAGGTCCAAATCTTCCGAGACCTCAGCTTGGCTATTCATTCTGGCAAGGTAACCAAACGGCCCTATTCATATGCTGGTGTTGTTTCCTTGAAGTTATTTTGGTTCTCTTCCCCTTCCTGGTTTGCTGCTTATTTTTTAGTCCAGGCAGATACAGGAAATAGTTCCTGCTTTAAGTTGTTTAATGTTGGTCACTCCTGTATTTATGAAAATAATGAAAAAATTTCCCAATCTCAACTGACACAAACCTCTTTTCCCAGACTGTTGCTCTGGTTGGAGAAAGTGGAAGTGGGAAATCAACCGTGATCTCGTTGTTACAAAGATTCTATGATCCTGACTCAGGTCATATCACTCTTGATGGAACTGAAATTCGAAGCCTCCAACTGAAGTGGTTAAGGCAGCAGATGGGGCTTGTGAGCCAAGAACCAGTTTTATTTAACGAGACTATCCGTGCCAATATTGCATATGGAAAAGGAGGAAATGCAACCGAGGCGGAAATTTTAGCTGCGTCAGAGCTGGCCAATGCGCACAAGTTCATTAGTAGTTTGCAACAGGTTAGAACACCCAATATCACTGTCATCATCCCTCATTAGTACTGGCAACTTGAACTCGCTGATAGACCAATACGCTCTTACCATCCTATCCAGATAGGAATCCAGATGTTTTGGCATTGCACTTCTTTAGATTGCGGTCTTGAAAGCTGACTACTTTGCTAAGACACTTTATGCCATGTGACCATGCAAAATGCAGGGATATGAGACTGTGGTTGGAGAGCGAGGAGTCCAATTATCTGGAGGTCAAAAACAAAGAGTGGCCATTGCTCGCGCTATATTAAAAAGCCCAAAGATACTGCTGTTAGATGAGGCTACAAGTGCACTAGATGCTGAATCTGAGAGAGTGGTCCAAGATGCATTAGCCAGAGTCGTGGTGAATAGGACTACCGTCGTTGTAGCCCATCGGTTGTCTACAATCAAGAATGCGGATGTTATTGCAGTGGTTAAAAATGGGGTGATCGTAGAGAAAGGCAAGCATGACACATTGATCAATATCAAAGATGGCTTCTATGCCTCCCTCGTGGCATTACATATGAGTGCCTCTACTTCATAAGTCACTCGCAACTTCAACCATTTTATCGTAGTTTTAATTTAGGGCCATGCCTTCTCTTTCCCTAAATATATAATTTTTTTTTTTAAAAAAAAAAATAATGTTTTTACCCAATTCCCTCTCACCCTCCAATCAATCTAAATGTGACTTGTCCGAAATAAATATGAAACGACCTTAGGATTTTCTTTATAGGGTGGAAAATAGGTCCAAGTCATGAGCTTTCATCTGCTAGCAAGGCATAATCACTTCCATTCTATTATGACAACGTAATAATAAGTGTGCTCCCACGGACCCACCCACCAGCAAGTAAGTGCCTACTTGCGTAACAGTGTTGATTCCCTGTATTCTGTTTGAAAGTATTACCAATGGAAGATTGAAGTGAGGTTGACTCTGATAGCCTAAATTAAACTGGCTGGCTGTAAACAGCATCTGGCCGCATAATTAATATAACAGCACAAGAGTAATCTACCCACGTACACACATCCCATGGCATCAACATGCCACGTGGCATGCTTCTTATTCTTTTGTTTCTACAATTTATCTTCTTCACTGCAAATTTACTCAACTCTCTCAATTTCCCAAGATTTATGCTTCCATTCCCTCATATCGGCAATAATGAAAGGGCTTCTCAAGAACTAAACGGAATAATTCTTCGAATTTTTATATTTTAGTAGTTACAAAAGATTTTTTTTTTTGAGAACTAAACGGTTAACTCTTCAACTTATTCTTATCAATACCCTTCTCTTCCTCACAATCACAACTTTTTAGACTAACAATTATCTGTCATGGCTTTGGCCGAAGTAAAACATCTTTTCTAATTCTTCAAACAAATGACAGGTTCTCTCCATTCTCAGGTCCTCTCTTCTCACACTCTTCATGTCACTTACGATTGTTCAAAATGAAATGTAGGTTATGAATGTTGCTTTACTCTTATTTGGCTGATTTGTTGAAACCAAGAGATACATACTTAATGAGCCCGAGATTTGAAGTCGAGGTACAACTCTACAAATCTGAAGCTGCCCTAAAGGAATTGGAACCTATGAATTTCTTCCTTTTGTTTATTCTAGACCTCGTCATTTTATTTCATTTGTGTACTAATGTCAGCAACATTTGTGGAATTAAAGAATGATACTATCAAGACATATACTTTTTTGTCAAGTCTTTAATTGTATTTATCTAAACCTCTTGGCGTGGCAAGGACATAAAAAATAAAAAAAACAAAATCACAAGATTGGAAACTCACAAATATTAAGAACGATTGCTCTTGATTTTTAGTTTTATTAGTATTGCTGATTGTCTCTCTTACGTGTTTCCAACTTCTTTAATTGCCTCATTTAAGTTAACTTTGCTTATGATGTGCAAGGAGGCCGGCGATGGTAGGCATGTTAGGTAGTATAAATTACATGATAATAGGAGAATATGGGCTGCTGAAGTATGTAATACCAATTCTCGATAAGATTAGCAAACTTTCCTCAAGCATAGCTAGACATGGAAAAGTTGCTAATTAAAAAAGTGGGAACACTTTTAAGAGCTTGGAATGCACCAATTGAGGTGTATCAAAGAATGCTATCAAAGGCATTTTAACGTAGAGTATGAAAATAGTGCAAGTGAAGGCATTTTCTTAAATCACTAAGCTATAAAATTATATATTCACTTAGCCATGATTGATTTGATAACCCAATTTTATAAGTCTAAGTAGTTGAGAGTGTTAATTATAAATTTTATAAATAAATGTGTGCAATTAAAGATTTAGATATAAAAAAGTGTCTAAGATACTAACGGGAGAAAACTTAACATTGTATTTTTTTATATTTTTGTAAAAAAAATGATAAAAAAGTAGAAAAATAATTCTTTTATATGCTTCGTCTCTTTATAATTGTACAATTGAGAGGTTTAAATTGAGAGGTTTAAGTGAAAAGAATTTGCTTGGATGTACTTGTGTGCTAGTTTAGATGAAATCAAACCGTATAATGGTGCCATTATGGTGAAAAAAAATTAGTATCTAAAATTAGTCATGTGTCACATAATCTTTTGTTAAAATGAAAATAAGATTTTATAAAAAATGAAAGAACTATTTCAAATTTGGTAACAATATTATTATTTTTTAAAATAAAATTTATCTTTATCAATATACAATAGAAATTATAGTAAATTCTCTCACAAAATAAAATAAAATATAATTAATTATAATTTATATTATTAAAATTAAAATTTCAAAATATTTATGTTTTCATGTTGAGAAAAGTTATTTGTTTTGTATCTTATATAAATAGCCATAATATTTATATATACAAATTCAATATTATTTAGTTAAAAATGTTTTTAAAACTCAATAAACACAACTTTTAATGTCTTTATTTGCTAAAAGGCATCTTTGTATAATTATGAATTAAAATAGAAGATATAACTCTTTACATTTTGAAAATATATTAATAGTATTTGTTATTTTTAAAATATAAAAAATATAATGAATACTAAATAATTTTAAATTTAAATATATAAATAATAATGTCAAGTAGTACTTTGTGAAATTTTTATTATAGTAAATTTAAATAACAATGGTAAATAAATTTTAAATTATTTATTTTTATTAATAAGTTGTAAAAACAATTCATATTATTAATTTTAATAACAAACTTTTCATTTGTTTAAACAACATATTTAAGACTGTATATTCATTTTCTTTTCATGGATATTTTAAAACAAAATCCTTAAATTTATTAAAGCAACCAACACATTCGACATTTACATAAATAAATTATATGCTCTTATTAAAAAACACTTTGTTAGGGCATATAAAAATTATAAAAACTCATACTCTCTTTGCTATTACGTGTACCAAATAATATAACTATTTAAATTAAAAATTAATTATAATATTTTAATTAATTAATTATGAGCTTAATTCATAAAACTTAAAATTTAATATTGCATTAAATGTTAGGTTGAGTTTTCATCTTTAATAATGAGAATACATGAACTTTAGACTGATTTCTCTTGGTGTCTTGCTCACCAAGTCAGCTACCCTTCTAATTTTGATCGATCGACGTGTACCTAAAGATCTTTTGTATACAATTACTTACAGGTAGCTTTGACCTGACGGTCAACATGCCAACCCTTCCATTTGAAAAGTCACATTTGTGACTTTTATTTTCATTATTAACCAAAGGTGCATTATCACGCCTTATTAGTATTTTTGGATTAAAAATTTTTTTTCTTTTTTTTAAATGGAGACCTAAGCCAAAGAAATAGGAAATGCTGAGCACAACGCTCTAAGGGGACATTGTTACCTTTAGAACAATGAAATCCTCGGGTGCCATATCTTGGCATGATATGGATTTGTTACCTGAGGTAGCTCTAAAATTTGACAGTGACAAAGAAGAGAATAAAATCTATCCCATTGTCATAAAAAATTGACAACTAATTATATGCTCTAAAATTTAATAGCTAATTTATTCATTAATTATCTTGTTTCACTCTCTTATACTTAATTTTTCGATGCCTTCGTTGAATCCTTATATTTTTTAAGTTGTTGAAATTGCCACATATCTTTTTTGCTTTTCCAAGTTGCTTCACTCTCAAGCAATCCTTTCCATTTGATCAAGTATTGAGTGCTTAGTAGTATACCACATTTTCGAACATTCCGTTTGCCAAGCACTTATTCGATCTCTTTATTATAGGACTTTACCACAATTGGGGGAGCTCTATTGGATACTCCACGTCTTAGGTCTTCCTAGTCTTCTTTGAATGGTTTGAGCATACTTACGTGGAAGACTGGGTGAATTTTTAAGTTTTTGGGCAGATCCAATTTGTAAGAGACCTTACCAACCTTCCCGAAGACTAAGTAAGGTCCCTCATACCTCCTTATTAGACCCTTATGGACAGAATGAAAAGTTTTGAATTGTTAGGGTAAGATTTTGACCATTATCTTGTCTCCAACAGCAAACTTGACTTGTCGTCTTCTCTTCTTTACCTATTTCTTCATCTTCTTAGCTGCCTTATTAAGGTAGGAACAGGCTATATCGGCTTGCTCCTTCCACGACTTGGCCATCTTTAGGGCTCTTGGGCTTCTGGTTGATGAATTCGTATCCACGCTATGAGGCGTTAAAGGTTGTTGCCCAGTTGCCAACTTAAAGGGACTCCTCCTGGTCATCTCGCTTTTTTATAAATTGTAAGAAATTTGAGTCACGTTTAGGAGTTTCCCCCAATCGCGTTGGTTGGCACTTACAAAGTGCCTAAGATAACACTCCAAAAGAGCATTCACCCTCTCAGTTTTGCCATCGGTTTGAGGGTGAAAACTCATAGAGAAATGCAACTCGGTTCGCGAGAGTCTGAACAACTCATCCCACAGTCGACCAGTGAAACGAGGATCACGATCAGTTATGATGTGGCGCGGTAACCCCTAATACTTTACTACATTTTTAAAGAATAGTTGTGCTGTCTCTTCGGCTGTACAATCAGTTAGGGCAGGGATGAAAGTCTCATACTTTGAAAAGCAATCCACGATAACTACGATCGACCTTGACCCTTCTGACTTGAGTAAGGTAGAAATGAAATCCATAGTGATGATCTCCCAAGGCCTTTGAGGTATTGGTAAAGGCTCTCGTAAGCCTCCAAGTAATTGGTGGTCAACCTTGTCTTGTTGGCACACAAGACAGGTTCTAACATACATCTCAACCTCATTCCTCAACTGAGGCCAATAGTATGTTGCCTTTAATAATGCCTACGTCCTTTTTATGCTTGAGTGACCTGCCCACTTGGTATCATGACACTCCTTAATGAGGGAGTGTCTTATATTCCCTTACTTAGGCACATAGAGTCGCCTACTTCGAGTATAGATTAGGCCATCCTCAACCCAAAACCTTTTTGTCCCCTTCTTGATAGCAAGGTTGGTAATTTGTCTAGCCATGGGATCATGCTTGAGTCTCTCTCGAATTATGTCTTTGATATCTCCTTTTACTTGAGAGATGGCCGCCAATTCTGCTTTGTGATTTAGAGCATCAGCAACTACATTGACTTTGCTCGGTTTATATTCCAATGTATAGTCAAACTTAGCCAAATAGTCTTGGCACCTAACTTGCTTCGGGGTCAGCTTCTTTTGGGTTTGGAAGTAGCTAGTGGCCACATTGTCTGTCTTGATCGCAAATCGAGAACCCAACAGATAATGGCCCCAAGTACGGAGACAATGCACAATGGTGGTCATCTCATTCTCTTGCACCGTGTACTTCCGTTCAGTGTCATTTAATTTCCTACTCTCATAAGCCACAGGATGCCCTTCTTGTATTAGGACCCCTCTTATAGCAAAGTCAGAAGTATCGGTGTGGACTTCAAACACCTTTGTAAAGTTAGGGAGAACAAGGATAGACTCTTTACTTATCGCAGCTGTCAACCCTTCAAAGGCCATTTGCTGTTGAGTTGTTTATTTCCATGATTGGTTCTTCTTTAACAAGTTAGTTAGAGCAGCCGTACGTGTTGAGTATCTCTTAATAAATTGCCTGTAGTAGTTGGTTAGACCAAGAAATGATCACAACTGTGACACTTTCTTTGGTGATTCCCAATCTTGGATAACCCACACCTTCTCCTCATCCATTTAAATTCGTCCATTTCCCACTATATGACCAAGGAAGTGTACTTCCTGTGCCACGAAAGTACACTTCTCCTTTTTTATGTAGATGTCATTGTCCCGCAAAAGCCTGAACATGGTTTGTAGGTGGTCTAGTCTCACTGTAGATAAGGATGTCGTCCAAGTAAACCACTACAGATTGATCCAAAATGGCTGAAAAATCTGGTTCATGAGTGTGAAAAAAGTGGCAGGGGCGTTGGTTAGCCCAAAGAGCATCATTAACCACTCAAAGGAACCATAGCGGGTAACACAAGTGGTCTTTACCTCGTCTCCTTCTGCGATACGAACTTGATAGTATCCAGAATGCAAGTCCACCTTTGTAACCCACTTGGCTCGTCCTAATCTATCAAACAAATTAGGAATAAGAGTAAGGGGGTATCGATTTTTTATCGTAATCTTGTTAAGCACCCTGTAGTCATCACACTATTGTAAGGAACCATCGTATTTCCTTTGGAACAGAACTGGATGCTGTAGGGAGCTTTTGAAGGTTGAATTTGACCCGCATCAAGTAAACTAGTTAGTTGCCTCCTTAACTCCTCAAGTTCGATAGGTGACATACGATAAGGGGTCAAAACAGGTGACTTAGACCCTGATTTCAATTCTATCTTGTGATCTACCTCCCTCCTTAGTGGAAGTCATTTAGGCAATTCGGGGGGCATCACATCCTTATTTTCCTTGAGAACATTTCTAATCTTTTGGGGTAGGTCTGCCTCTTGAGGGTTAGAGGGGTCATCAATCACCATTGTTGCCAAATATGTGATTTCCCCTTACTTAAAGCCCTTCACTACTTGCATTACTGATAGGGCCTTCCTATCTTTCACTTTTGAGATGGCAAGAACCATGTATGAGACCTCTTTTTCAAGCACACACACAGAATTTAGGTAGGCATAGGAATGATTTGTACCTTACAAAGGAAGTCCATGCCAAGCATGATCTTGAAATCATCCATATGCGCCATTGAGAAGTCAACTGCACCTCTCGATGGACCAAGGCTCATCGGTACATTTTGGGCAACCCCACTTAAAGGCTTGGCACTAGTGTTGATGGTCTTGAACCAACCCCCACCATTGGTCATAGAGAGACTAAGCTATTTAGCTTTTTCCTCGGTGATGAAGTTGTGAGTGGCGCCCATGTCAATCATGACTTGGGCGTGCTGTCCATTTATCTGCACATCAACAAACATTAGCCCCTTACCTCTCATTGCTTGGAACTCTTGTTTGCCTTTAAGAGCGTTGAGCAATTGTAGAGAACCAATCTGCTTTGTTGGACCATAGATTACTTGCGACTCTTGTTGCTCGATCATAGCTACCAACGAACCCAGTTTTGGATAATTTTTCCACCATAGGATGACACTCTCTCTGTCTCTCTCTCTCTCTCAGCCCGATAATTTTTGTTGATAAGTTAATCAGTCTTGTATTTTTTTTATATCAATTACTATGATTTTGATGGAATTTCAACTGCATATGAGTTAATCTCCATCACTCTCTACCATTTGAGATCTTGTGAATATATAGTTAGAATATTCCACGGAAGTTTTTTGGGACCCATGTAAGGGGCAACGGTTCAGATGTGTTAGATGTCAGCAATGCAATCAATGTAAGCCACAAACATTATCTCTATTCAATCAAAATAAAAGAAATGCCAAAAAAAAAAGGAAAACAAAATGACTAAATGAATTGACAACACCGAATAATGGAGTTTTGGCTTTCAATCGTTAAAGAATCCCAGATTAGGCAATCATAATTATAGTAGGAAAGATAAAGAACTCAATCAATAGTCACAAAAACTTAATTCTAGCAACAGATGTGTGTCTTAGGCTACAGTTAGCCCATGGAACCATACGAAAATATAAGAATATTGATGCATCATGCAGATTCTGACAACACAGGACAGAATCCATCTTGGATTTTTATCTCAGTTGATAACTATTATGATCTTAAATTTATATTGGATGATTCCAGCATTTTAAAAATTACTACTTAGTCTTACTAAGAGCGGGCGAGCCTTATAATAATGTTAAGGTTATTGCATTGGAACCTCAAGGTTACACTTTAAAACATTCTATAAAGACAGGAATAAGACTTTTTACAACCCTTTCTCAGACACCAAAAGGTGTGAGTACCCCCATAATGTGAGTGTCTCGTGCATTGGATCGCCCTTTCTGCTTAGATTTGCTGGTATCTCCATTTGCATGTCCATTTATGTCAGTAAATTTAGAAAAATGCTTGAAGCTACATACTTTGAAATTGGAGAACCAAATGTCCATATATAGATTATTAATCCTAGATAATTCAATCTTGAAGCTATTTGAATTCGTGTGCACTAGATATACAAAACAACAAATCCAATCCATAAAACCCCCTCTAAAACATGAATTCAAATTTAATAATGAAATTAAAAAGAAATTATTCATTAAGTTTGGTATATTTTACAATTATTCATTTGAACATAATTTATGCCATTTATGTTGTGAGTTAGTTTATGACAACTTCTCATACTGCTCATTATGCTACAATACTTTATATTTTGTATTATGTCAAAGGCACCTTGTCACATGACATTTATCTCCCCTCATCATTCTCTTCAGAGTTTCGTGTATACTTTGATGTTAATTGGACCGATGATTGTACTGAACCACTAAGTTCTACTCTTCTTTTTTTTTTTGGTAATTTTCTTATTTTATGAAGATGTAAAAAAAAAAAGTTGTAGTTTGTCTAATATTGAAGCCAAATACTAGAGCATTTGTTAACACTATTTTAAAATTTCTATAATTATGTTGGCTATTATAAAATATGATAATCAAATAGTCATTAGTGATTTTTTTTTATTATAATAATCATAATATTATTCAAATTGTTCGTAATGATATATTTTATGAGTAAACCAAATATATTGAAAATGATTATCATTTTATTTGTTATTATCTTTAGCAAGGGACTATCTCTCATCTTAGCATCATCTCATAATCAAATAACTAACATTTTCACCAAAATTCAATTACCATATTTACTTAATGAACTAGTTAACAAATTCAAAATAAGTTCTATTTTATTATCTTGAGTTTGAAGGGATGTTAATTAAATATTATATTGTTAAAATTAAAATTATATATTTTATCAAATATTTTTATATAATTATTTTTATTTTATTCTTATATTTATAATTTTATAAATATACTTTTTTCTCTATGTCAATAAATACAAAATAATATAATAAAAATTTTATTTTTTTCTTATTTATTCTCACAATGGTCTTGCAAGCCTCGTTGATTCTCAAAATGGCAATGATCATTGTTTCAAAATCCTAAATTCAATCATGCTTGATTGACATGTTCTTTGTTACTTAGTTACATGTCTTACCACATTGTTGATTCTAGCAATTCTATTCATATTACAAGCAATTGATATCACATTATAGCTGAACCTGATCAGGACATAATTCCCCTTTAACATGGTCATACTTCATAGGACATTTGCTGTCGGTGAACCTGATGGGATAGGTTTAGAAATATCGCCCTAAAATGATTTTTTTTTCCTCCTTTGTCCTAAATCAAACGAAACCCTTTTCCAAAAGCTACAGCCTTGGCCATTTTATTGTCCAGACATCCTCTGCTTATTGAAACCAATATAAGATTCCCAATATCAATTATATCTAAACGTCCCGTGATGCAATAATCTGTAGCAGTAACCTAATATATTGACTTCTTAATATTGATACTATTGACAAGTTCTAATATGTCTAGTAGGCACCTTACATCAGAACTTTATGCCGTCTTCTACCACACATGAAAAATTGGGTGTGCATTTTGAGATTAGCATGAAGAATCCTTAACCGGAACTACGCGAATCCACGTGAATCCGGAACCTCGCAAATCTGGAATTACGCGAATTTGGAATTTTGCAAAATCAGAACTACACGAATTCATGTGAATACGGAATTCTACAAATTCAGAACAATGCGAATCCGGAACTCTGCAAAACAGGAACTACGCTAATTTGGAACTCTGCAAAACCGGAACTACACGAATCCACATGAATCCGGAACTCTGTCAATCTGGAACAACATGAATCCAGAACTCTGCGAAATCAGAATACCGCGAATTTAGAACTCTACAAAATCGGAACTACACGAATCCACGTGAATCCAGAAATCTACCAAACTAGAACTACGTGAATTCGAAACTTTGCCAATCTGGAATTACGCAAATTCGAAACTCTACAAATCCGAAACTAAGCAAATCCACATAAATTTGGAACTCTGCGAATCCGGAACTACGCGAATCTGGAACACGGTGAATCCAGAGTAATGCGAATCTGGAACTCTGCGAAACTAGAACTACGCAAATCCACGTGAATCCGGAACTCTGTGAAACTGGAACAACACGAATCCACATGAATCCAGAACTCTACTAATCCAGAACAATGCAAATCCGGAACTATATGAAACTAGAACTATGCGAATTTAGAATTTTGCGAATCCCGAACTACACGAATCCCGAACTCTGCGAATCCGGAATTACGCGAATCCGGAACTCTACGAAACCGAAACTGCGCGAATCCACGTGAATCTGGAACTCTGTGAATCTAGAACGACGCAAATCCGAAACTTTGCGAAATCGGAACAACACGATTTTGGAACTATGCCAATCCACGCAAATTCGGGACTCTGTGAATCTGGAACTGTGCAAATCTAGAACTACGCGAATCCGGAACTCTACAAAATCAAAACTGCGCGAATCCATGTGAATTAGGAATGACACGAATCCGGAACTCTGCGAAACTGAAACAACATGATTCTGAAACTTTACGAAACAGAATCCACGCGAATCCGAAACTCATGCATGATCCAATGCCCATCCTTCCTGTCTTTGTCCCTCAAAGTAGAACCCTTTGCCACCTTAAAGATCAACAGCTTCTTAAACCCAATGTGTTGATTTTTTGTGTCATAAACCTTATCAGTGCTCTAACCAACCCAAGTCCTAGAACCAGCAGTTCTTTGAACCCTAAACTGGCTCCTATTCTTTAGCAGAGTGAAGACATAGTTGTCTTGCTTCGAAAACTTGTCAAATATCAACCAAGGCTCTTTTTCTCCATAAAGATCGCACTCCTTCAAAAAACCCAATTGCAGTGGCTCGTAATTTGCTTTCTTGGCAAGAAATTGGATAAGTTTTTCAGCGAAGGGGTCAAAGCAAACCCCTATTGGCTGTTTCTCCATCTCTTTCCTTTTCTTTCTTTATTCTTCTTCCTCTTCCTCTTCCTTTACTTCTTTCTTCTTCTTTTCTGTCACTGATGGCTACTGGCTAGACTATTTCTAAGTTCTTTCCTTTTTCCTGCCAATGCTCTTGGCCTATTTATAATAATATAGCCTCATTATCCACTTTCCAACACGGAATTGAGGACAGATGTTTCATGTTATGTAATTGTAATTGATTAAGCATTCGTGTTATTACCAATTCCAAATGGCTTTGGTCTTTAGCTTCTTTAAATCTTTGTTATGCCTATTCCTTCTTTTGTTTTTTTAATTTATTATTTCCTAAATATTCTAAGTTACCCAATTGATTAATTATACATGATATGGCTAAAATATATGGAAAAACAAAACTCCGTGTTCTTGAAACAAAAAAAAAACAATTTATTTATTTATTTGAAGTTTCAAGGAAAATAAAACAAAATTTTCCTTGACACATAATATAATCTAATTTGTCTCATAAAAACTAACAAACAAAATTTTATTTACATTCAAAAAAGATCTATAACCCATTTAATATTCTTATATAGGGATAATATTTAAGTAATTGATTCATCTTACCTAACTAACAATTTAAATTTGAAGGTCTACAAACAAAACAAAAACAATTTAAATCGAGGGATTGAACAATTTTATTTTTAGTTAGTAAGAGAACGAGGACAATATTTTTACTATAACATATATATATATATATTAAATTTATTTTAAGACTAATTACATATTACAATTTACCTCTAGAAATTTGTCGTGTGCCATAAAATTAATCAATTGATCTTTCCGAATGTAAGTAAATAAAAAATTAATTACCCAATTATTATCTACTTAATTACTTATCTAATTTTTAATAATAATAATAATTATTGAAAGAAAGAATTCAACTATAGAAATAGGTAACAAAAATTGCTGCTAATTTAACATGCAAATAGATTTATAAATAAACAATATCACAACTTCTTTGCAAGGTTACTAATTCCACTTCATTTATAAATTCATTCTCATCGCGCATGTCAATTGCCTATCAATTTTAACGATAAAACTCAGCAAAGAGAGACAGTTTTCTCTTATCAACATTCTTTTAGTTAACAAATTTTGAACTGACCCAAATATTTAGGTTTTTGTTTTAGTCATATTAGTAAAAGTAAAGTAAGAGAAGCTTTGGACAAACCATATATTTGTCCTTGAAATTGTTTAATTTGCAACTAAAAATAAATAAATAAAATCTCTACTCAACATTGGTTCATTTGAATTTTCTGCTTCCCTTTTGAGTCATTTGGGAGAAAAATAATTTGATTATTTGTTCCTTATAGGTAGACTTAACAAATATGATGGGTTTGAATCCCTTTGATAATAAAAATATGTATCAACATTCCCTTTGGACACTGAGTTTAAAAGTTCAACTGCTTGATTCTAAAGGATGCTACAACAGTGATGGGCAAAGAAAGCAATTCTCAAGATGCTAACGTGGAAGTACATGCATCCATGGATCGTTTCTATATTTGTTTAGTACTCGAAATTGTTGTGGTGAAAGCTATTTGCCAACGTAAGTATGTGGAAACAAAACCAAAATTGTAATAATTTTTTACCCTTGAATTGAATGTCCATATTATAAGATTACTCGATCAATATTTACGGTAATTATTCATAACCCTCCCCCCAACTTTTTTTTTTTTTGGGTTATTTATGTTCTTATAAAATGTTACATTTTTTATATTTACAAATTATTGTTTACTATTAGCTGTAAGTAGTTAATCATTCATACTTAAACTCTGAGCACAAATCTAAGAATATACACGAAGTGAATAGATTGTTTAAAGCAATTTGGTTGTGAATTTCGTTAGATACCGTATTTATAGAAAAAATTTATTGTGATCCCATTTGAAAGATTTGAAATTTAAATTTCATATCATATTATAAGATTCTTGTGACGGCTGTGTAGATTTAAATTCCCTTATCTCAATAATTAATGTTTGGTTTGTGAGTTCTTTAAAATTCATATCAATTAATATTAAAGTCTCATTCGTTGTCCTATAATTCTTGTGTCAACCAAACGAGAGTATATTGTCACGCACCATGTCATTCTGCCCAAATTAAGTTACTAAAGAGGCTTATTCTTCATAATTCTAAAACTAGGTGGAAGCCGCTAGAATCTTATAGATAACTCCCTTATCTTCTTATAAAGCCTAGAGTTATGTAGAATAATCTAAAAAGAGATTAGGGACCGTTAGATCGAACAGATCCTAGACATCCATTGAGGAGGTGGATGACTATATATACCTTTAGGGACCTTATTTATAGATCATCCAAGCAATAGTTTATTTGCATTCTTGAAGTAGTATAGTATTATCCAAGTTCTTCATATCTCTTGTCTACTTGTGTGCTTCTTTCTATCTTCACTAGTAGCATTCTAGCTCTTGGAGAAGGATGAACTAGCATTCGAGTCAAGTGAATTGCTAGTGCTGTGCAGGTCGTTGGTTGATCAAGGCCAAATCCGTGACAAGTGGTATCAGAGTACGGTTTCTACAAGTAGTAAGCACACTTTGTCTGGTAAGCATGTCTGGTCCTTACAGTAAGATTACCCACGTGTCTGAGGAAGCCATGAAATAACCCAAAAGAGGGAGATCAAGGTCAAGGAATGTCTTGGAAGACATCAATGCAAGGCTCACGAAAGTTGAGCTTGCTGTGGCAGATGGGCAGGAGAATTCTGAGGTGGTAGACCAATGCATCGACGAGCTCGAGAGGGAGAGTGAAGTGCTTCATAAGGAGATGCAAGGTGCCTTGAACTAGGCCCTATCAAGGTGTCTAGGCCAAGTGAAGACCTTGGAAGAGACCCTCCATTGTGAAGTTGTGACATTGAAGAAAGAGCTCGAGAGAGTCTCTAATGAGTTGAAGGAGACCAAAGATGAGTTAGTCCTTTGCAAAAAGGCAATTATTCAAGGTGGAAGCATTGCCTTGCCAACATTAGTTGCTTCTTCAAAGGTGGATGTTCCAAGACCCAAGGCGTATAGTGGGTCGAGGAACGCGAAGGAGGTTGATAACTTTTTATGGAACTTGGAGCAATACTTTAAGGCATTTGGTGTCGCAGAGGATGCCAAGAAAATCGATAGTACCACTTTATACCTCATGGATACCATAATGGTATGATATGGTAGAGAAGTGAAGCCTAATTTTGAGACTGGATTATAATTTCTTATATGTTTTATTTTTTATCTTTACACTAAAAATATTCTCGCACTAATTTTTGTGTTAGCTGAGACTGAGTTCCTCGTTTGGTGATTTTAAAGGTAGATTCTTCCAAATCAACCTAATAAATTGAAGATTTTACCGTAAGAGTGCTGCCAACAAGGGTCGACAATCATGGATTGAAAATAATAATAATAATAATAAAGAGAGAGCCTGTATCTCAAACTATTTCTTATTTTTTTACCAAAAAAAAACACAAATATATTGTTAAAGTATTAGTTATATTCTTTATAAATTCAAGATAAAAATAACTTATTGATATTTTGATTTAAATTTTTTCCATGAAAAAAACTCATTATCTCAATTGTGATAATTTCTAATATGACTTCCTTGCATCCAATTACAATGTATCGAATCTAAAGTTTAACACAGCATCAAACATAAATTTCTTTAAAATGAAGAGGGACACTGTGAGGGAGATTCTACCCTGGCCAAATACAAGGAGACCAACCGACCAGTAAAAGTCATAGAACATGTGCTGTTCCCACTGACATCGGCTTCATGGTCACTGCAAGTTCATGCCATCGACAACAAAACCTGACGAGTCATAGGACATATGCTGTCGGTGAACCCGACAAGGGAGGTTCAGAAGTAACGTCAAAAAATGATTTTTCCCCCCTTTGTCCTGAATCGAACGAAACCCTTTTCCATTACGTACAGCTTTGTTCATTTTGTGAGGATATGTTTTGCAGGTATATGAACTGCAGGATGTTGTGATGTTGTCTTTCATTGTTCTGGCTAGGTGATATAAGTGTAAATTATTTATCGAGACGTAGCAACAGTTGTACAATGCCACTAATACATGATTGTCCTAGGCCCCCTGCGATTGCTCTAGGTGCAGAGTAAGCGAAGCCACATAAAATGGACAAGTGACCATAAAACATAAATTCATCTAATTATTAATAGTTATAGTTGATTATTATTTATAAAAAATATGTTAATTATAATAAATTTATATTTAATTTTACCTGTATTTTACTTATTTTTATAATAAAATTCTAAGAACAATATTCTAATCAATTTATACATTAGAAACAAAATTCTTACATTGCCAATATTTTTATATTTGAATATCAGTCACATGGAAATCATCCCATTGGCTCAAGACTAAAGACTCAATTCTCAAGAAAAGGATTGAAAGATAGTGAATTTTTTTTTTTTTTTTTTATAAAGCCCCGTTGACTTGAAGAGTTTTTGGATAAGAGTTGCTGGGGAAATCATCATTGAACATTGGTTACATGTCGAAAATTAATCATAAACTGCTATTCAAGTGAAAAAAAAATGAATTACGAAGTTGAATTTCAAATTTGGCTGGCTCAGTTGCAGAGAATTTCTTGGGCAACTATTGAAGTTCAGGGAAAAAGAGGCACAAAAAGGGAAAACTAGTAGAAGAAGAAGAAGAAATCATAATTTATATAGTGTTGGCCTGCCATACGTGGAGTCATCATTCTTGAACTTGATAAGGATATTGAGAAAAAAAAAAAAGTATGAAAGACATTACATTCGTGGATCAATTTTTGTCTTTTTATTGGATAGTATTGATTAGGTAACACGTACAAGGTTAATGTTTGAAACAAACACCTTCTGTATTATGTTTTGGTGCTTTACTTCCTTGTCCCTTCAAAATTAAAAAAAAAAACTAAAGAGAAACTCTAGAGATTGATCTCCTTTAATTTTTTTTTTTGGACCTTAAAAAGAAGTGATTCTTACCCACTTTCCACGCAAAATAACAGTCAATGTGGTTAGTCAAAAATTTTGTGTTCAATTATTTTGGGGAAGGGTTGTGGTGTGTAAAAATTGAGAGAAATACGATGACCCAAAACTTTTCCCCACTTGCATCAAGTGCGGGCAGGGGTTTCTTAACTGGCCCACATGATCAACCTAAACATGGCGGAACCGGAACAGATTGATTGTATCGATCGGAACAAGGCGGCATTGCGAATCACCAGCTTCGTGATGCAATTGACAGCCTTTCTTTTCTTTTTTTTTTTTTATAAACAAAATAAGGTTTGTCCCTTCCAGATTAAATGTTTAAACCAAGAAAATCCCATCTCTTGGTATAAAGTTCCTCTCACAATTATATATATATAAAATGAATAAAGTTAGTAGTAGCGTCCCAAAACTAGTTAGCTGGAACCACAAGGCACTTTCCCAATTATTATTATTATTTTGTTATGTATTTACCACATTCCAGTTCTAAGACTTAAGAGTTCTTATCATAGATATAATATAGGGGTCCTTACATGACTCTGAAAGGCTGGTTGCCAGATTACTAGATGACGTGCATGTGAAGGCAGGACCCAAGAGAAAGGAAAGGATCCGAGGGTGACCCACTTTTGCAAAAGCCAGACTGTCACAATCATCCCACACTGTGGAATGTAATAAAAATTAATAAATAAATAAATAAATAAATAAACAAACATGTGCAACTCTACTCTTAATTTCGTAAAAGGGTCGTTGAATCTACGAAACAGCAAAATGGCTAATTCGAATCATTAATTCCACAATTAATCTGTTGATTAAAACGCGCTTTACATTGTCATTTGTGCGATTGTTGGAAGTAAAATCAAGAAATTTTAGTCCTACAACTTTTGGTGGGCAATATTGACGGGGAGACTGATCAAATCTATTCTTTGCCTTTCATTAGCAAGAAAACGTTGAAGAGGGGATATAACGTCGTTGAGAACAACGACATTAAAATTAGATAGAAAAAAGACTTTTTTCAAAAAAAAAAAAAAACACAGAGACAGAGACAGAGAGAGAGAGCAACGCACCAATTGCGGGATTGTAATGGGAACAGACAAATAATGGGATAATTAATAATAATTAGCCATGTGGGTATACTGGAAAATAGAAAATATAAACAGACACTATAAGAGCGGCTACCCCCACCTTAGCATTCCAAGCAAAGAGCACCCCACCCTCTCTCTCTCTCTCTCTCTACACACAAAACAGTGCAGAAGCTGTCGTGGGTTCTTGTTTTTTTTTTTTTTTCCCTCTGTAACTCTCTCTCTCTCTCTCTCTCACATGTAGACACACACACGCACACGCTTCTTTGTTGATGTTCCTTCTGTTACTTCTCTAAGGCCGTTTGATTCTTCATCAATGATGGTGGTTGATTCTTCGTATATGACACTGCAATGTGAAAATGGGATTCTAATTTTCGTGTTTCTAGAGAATGTGATCACAATTTTGTTCTCATTACTGCTATTCATGTGCATATATGCCTTGAAATTGTGATTCTCACGTCTCGGGCCTAAGTTGAGTGTTCGATGGGCTTACCTTCAACATTTTAGTACACATAATACATGTTAAATGCTCTAGTTTCAAAGCCTGAGACATGGATTCTGACCCAGCATTTGTCAATAGGTAAGCCTCTGAGGGAGCAGAAATGGCTAGAATTCCCGTCTTCTTGATGGGGCTGGCTCTTTTATGGGCAGCCTTTGCAGGTGCAGAGTACGTGAAGTATAAAGATCCAAAACAACATTTAAATGCTCGAATCAAGGACTTACTGGGGCGGATGACATTAGAGGAAAAAATTGGCCAAATGGTGCAGATTGACCGCTCTGTTGCATCTGCTGAGGTGATGAAGAAGTACTTCATTGGTAAGCATACATACGATGTCTCTTCTTTAGATGAAAAATTCAATTGGTGCTGTAACTGGAATCAGTGATTAGCAAAGACAAAGCAATGGTTTTTAGCTTTTCCCCTATTCTGTAGGCAGTGTATTAAGTGGAGGGGGGAGTGTTCCAGCTAAGCAGGCTTCTGCAGAAACTTGGATTAACATGGTGAATGATTTTCAAAATGGTTCTTTATCCACGAGACTTGGAATTCCAATGATTTACGGGATTGATGCCGTTCATGGACATAACAATGTTTACAGGGCGACAATTTTTCCTCACAATATTGGGCTTGGAGCTACGAGGCAAGTAAATATATCTCAGCTAAATTTTGTTACCGATACAGATACAAGAAATTTTAAGCCAATTAACTGATGGACTTCTTGCATTAAAAATTTCTCTCAGTCGATGACAAATGTCTATGTCTCCCTAGAAAATCACACTCAGATGAATTTGTTTGTAGGGTCTATTTCATTTTTTAAGTATGATGTGATAATATAAATCTTCCTATAAAATCTACGTGGGAATATGATTATTTGTGTTGATCCCAGCTTTCAAATTTGTCAAAGTTAATATTGTTCAGCGATTAATCATCCAGGGATCCTGAGCTTGCTAAGAGAATTGGCGCTGCAACTGCACTTGAAGTCAGAGCTACAGGCATCCAATATGTCTTCGCACCTTGCATTGCTGTAACTATCTAATCCCCACATGTCATTTACATCAAGTTAAAATCCTACATTTCATAATTCTGAATCTTTCTCTACTATACTGTATGCAGGTTTGCAGAGATCCGAGATGGGGTCGGTGCTATGAAAGCTTCAGTGAACATCCCGGGATTGTTAAGGCCATGACGGAGATTGTACCAGGATTTCAAGGAGAAATTCCTTCTAACTCCCATAACGGTGTTCCCTATGTGGCAGGAAAGTAAGTAAATTTCATGTTATACCGTCTTCACTGATAATGCTTATTTCTTGATCTTCAACTAATTCAGTTTCAAGGGAAGTTTCATAGACCAAGGCAGTTAAGATAAAATTTAAAAAAAAAAAACAAAAAACTGATAAAGGAAACCTAACATGGAAGATGGCTTTAGCTTTTGAATTGAAATCTTATAATTCTGATCTTTACATAGCAGTAGAATTTTTCGGCTGCCACAAGGGGGAAAATTTATGGATTTTCTTGACAAGAAAAGAATTGAGAGTATAATTCCTGGGTTTAGGCATTTCTAGGAACTCCATATGAGATTTAGGCTTGCTTTGGGACTGTAATTTTTTCGGTACATTGTTTTTATTAGTCAATTTATTTATCATGTGTGTTTTGGAATATGCCTTATCCTCTCATTGGTGATCCAACTGTATTCATTGTCAACTAGAAAAATCAAACTTCGCCACCATTTGATATTTGATGTGAGATGCGGTATAGTTCCTCGGCTCGAGGATGATAAAGATTTTTGTTTTAGATTGTTTTTCAGATAATGCACGGGTCCATGAGGTTTGAATGATGGCAACTATTTTGGACCACGGTGCTAGGTAGATAGAATAATAAGCAGGGTCCATGCTCCACCAATAATATCAATGGAGAAAGCAAAATAACAATGCATAGAAATTATTTTACATCTACTTCTAGGCTTGGAAGTTTCAACTTCATTATCTATATTCTGGTCTCCACATCTGCTACACCTACTCCGTGGGCCCTTTGCCTTTCCCTTTTTACTTCCTGTAATTTGGAAGCATCTGGGGGAGTCGGGGGAAATTGGTATGTGGTGCTATCAACATAATTTCTGTCTACAATATCTTCATTTGACAAGTCTTAATTCAACCTTGTCCATTTTAATCAATTAAAACAAAATATGAGGAAAAGAACCTTTTTTATGTTTGTCCAAATTGATCCTTATATGTTATAAAAATGGTCAATTTTCTGGTTACAATAAAAGTTCTGTGGTTAGGTTCACACTAAACAACTGTTGATTCCTGGCGATCTGCTGCTGCTTGACACAGGGAAAAAGTTGCAGCATGTGCCAAGCACTATGTGGGTGATGGTGGAACAACAGAAGGAATTAATGAGAACAATACAGTGATAAGCAGGCATGGTTTGCTCAGCATCCACATGGCAGGCTACTATACATCAGTTATCAAGGGCGTGTCAACCATCATGGTCTCTTACTCTAGCTGGAATGGAGTCAAAATGCACGCTAACCATGAGCTGATTACTGGTTTTCTTAAGAAAACCCTTCGTTTCAGGGTAAGAAGGTGCCCTGAAAATCTGACCTGATCTTTCTGATTGTTGTGACCCAACCCCGATATAAACTGGGAATTGGCAAGCAAAGAAATTGACAAGAAATGGACACAACAAGCACATAAGGAGAATGCCAAAACTTGAACATTTGTTGGCATTGGTTTGATTGACCACAAAGTTGCAAAAACTTATTTAGCTGACTTATTAGCTTAATTAGCCACCAATCAGACCAAGGTTAACACTCATTTCTATTAAGTTTGAAGAGAACAATCTAACAGCTACATGGCTATGTTGTGGACTTCTCTTTTTGCAGGGCTTTGTAATTTCAGATTGGATGGGTCTTGACAGAATCACCTCACCTCCCCACGCTAATTATACATACTCCGTTCAAAAGGGAATCGGTGCTGGAATTGACATGGTAAATCATTTATCTTCAAGGTTAATGTTTTTTCAGGTTTTTGGCATTTTGCTGCTAACTTTGACACTTGTTCTAACAATGCTGCAGATAATGGTTCCATATAACTACACTGAATTCATTGACATTCTGACGTACCTAGTAAAGAATAATTTCATCCCCATAAGCCGAATTGATGATGCAGTAAAGAGAATTTTGCGAGTGAAGTTTGTGATGGGTTTATTTGAAAACCCATTTGCTGACCAGAGTCTGGTCAACCAGCTTGGAAGCAAGGTTAGTTATTTGCTAGTTATTTTCTCACCCCCAATATATCTGCTGTGGGTAGAAATGCGGTTGATGTTGCCCATCCATAAAACAGGAGCATAGGGAACTGGCAAGGGAAGCTGTGAGGAAATCTCTTGTGCTGCTGAAGAATGGCAATTCAGCAGATGAGCCATTATTACCTCTTCCTAAGAAAGCATCGAAAATACTTGTTGCTGGTACCCATGCTAATAATCTTGGTTATCAGTGTGGTGGATGGACAATTGAGTGGCAAGGACTTAGTGGTAACAACCTGACAATCGGTATGTTGTCAAATCATTTCAATTGGACTTCTTCACTTGCTAAAATCACGCATTTGATCCATTCATCCAAGTTAGAAGTAAAGACCAGGGCATTTTGTGAAATGCTTCTCATCAAGATAGCCTCCCATTAGATCATCCCAATAATCAGGTTAATTAAATACTGTAAACACCCATTAGGCCATTCAGCTGATAATAAAAAAGAAAACATCAAGTTTCACATGATTGTTATTATGTACAGGCACTACGATCCTCACTGCCATAAAAAACACAGTTGATTCAAACACAAATGTTGTCTACAAAGAGAACCCTGACAGAGACTTTGTCAAGTCCAGCGACTTCTCCTATGCCATTGTTGTGGTGGGTGAGCATCCTTATGCAGAGACACAAGGTGACAGCCTGAACTTGACCATCCCTGACCCTGGTCCAAGCACAATCCAAAATGTCTGTGGAGCTGTGAAATGTGTTGTTATCATCATCTCTGGCCGTCCAGTTGTCTTCCAGCCTTATGTCAACTTGGTGGATGCTCTTGTCGCTGCCTGGCTTCCTGGAACCGAAGGCCAAGGTGTTGCTGACGTTCTCTTTGGTGACTACAGTTTTACAGGCAGGCTTCCACGAACATGGTTTAAAACGGTTGATCAGCTGCCCATGAATGTTGGAGATAGACGCTATGACCCCCTCTTTCCATTTGGTTTTGGCCTCACTACCGAACCTAACAAGGCCAAGAAGATATAGCCATCTAGTGAATTTGTGTAAACACTAGCCATTGCCATCGCAAATTCGAAGAGCACAAAATAATCCTATTATTTATTAATAACATTACGCATATTGGAAGAACAAATGAAAATTGCAAGTAACACAGTTATTGCAAAAGTTTTCTTTTCACAGTTGTGTGCTTGCGGCAACGGTAATATGCTTCCAGGTTCTCATAGGACAAGATTCCCACACGATTAATGTAAGCTTTTAATTGAACAAATAGAATTGTACATGGAAACTGCTGATAATTAGGTAGAAACCAATTAAATTATCAGAGGAACTTCCGGATTTGCCTGATTTTACATTGGTAAAAAGTATTTGCATGTTATCAGAATACTGAACTTCATTGTGGATTTTATTCGATACCCCAATCCAACGACCCAAGCATATGAAGATAATGAGTAAGCTGGCTAAGAAACCAGATATTTTTAGAACAATGTCTGAGCTTACTCTAAGTCTTGGGTGAGAGCCCCCTATTGATAACTGACGAGGCTCCTATAGAACTAGACGTCTGAACTAATGTCCATTTGTCTTTGTGAAACAAGGTGTAAGGATAAGTTGATTATGTTTGACAAGAAGAACATCGATAGGATCGTAATATGAAATTCCTGTAAATGCTAAAATGATATATACCGCTACTTTTAAGTTGACACGGTACCGCTAATTAAGCTTTTAGTTTCCTTAATTACTTAACAAGTTATCTAATTCTCAAAAATTAATCTCTTGCATTAAGATACAAAACAATTGGAATGCATCTGCATTTGAGAAACAAGTGAAAGTACAACTATCTCTTCACAGAAACTTCTCCTCTGCACTAGCCTATCCTCAAAACATTATTCTAATTACTAATCAATCCCAATGGCCTCATCGAAGAATACGCTATGGGCGGCTGGCAAGTTGCTCGTCCATAATGTTAGAACTTTTCCAAAATTTCTCTTTATGAAATTCTTATTTTTATAATACAGGATCTTTCTTTATGCGAATACTAGTAATAAAACTGTAATTGAAATCAACATACCGTTGTCCATTATGCTGATATCCCGTAGTGAAGATGAGATTCCTCCCTTTCTTCTGTTCCTGAATGTTTCTCCCTTTTCTCCTATTCTTCCCTTTCTTTTCTTTACGTTTTCTCTCTGATGGTTGAGAATGCCGGAAAGGTCTGTAATAGCGTATATATATATAGATACACGTCTTTCCTTTCCTGTAACCGTTACCCTAAATAAGAAGACTCTCCCTTTCTATAACAGTTATCTTAAATGGGAGAATACTCCTCTTCCTTATCTTAAATGGGAGAATATTCCTCTTCCTGTAACGGTTATTCTTAATAGGGAGAGTGGAGGGATTTTAAACCCAATGACCCAAATTGCCATTATGCCTAACCGACCATCATATTAGGCCTTTTATTTTAGGTCACACTTTAAATAACATGGGTCACTCATGTTAATTAATTTAACAATCTCTTACTTGGTCCATGTTATGACTTGATGAATCAATAACAGATAAGTGCGCACAATCCTTAAAGATCATCAAATCACAATACTTAATTGAATTAAAATGATCGGATCATGGCGGTCACACATCTTTCATTCAGCGACATGATTCCTTCCATGTATCACATAATCATCATAATTCATAATAACCTTACTGAGGAACATCAAAACTTTAAATTGTCATTCCTATATATGTCATTAGTTATCTCACAAACTATAATTGTATACAACTGAACAGAGATAACAAAGTACAAACAAAACCATAACCTTAATTGAATTCACGAGTGTCACAATAATATGAGCATCCTAAAATATTGGCTTTCAAGAGAATGAGGACCTGTCCATAATGCTCATCCGATCAACATGTCCAGTAAATATTTTCGGTGGCAAACCTTTAGTTAACGGGTCCGCTATCATCAACTCAGTGCCAATATGCTCAATTGACACTCTATGGTTTTGTACTTCTTCTTTAACAGATAGGTATTTCAAATCCATATGTTTCACACCTTTAGAATACCTATCATTCTTAGAGAAGAAACTGCTGCGGAATATCACAATAAATTCTTAACGGCTTTTCTATAATGTCGACCAAACAAAGCCTTAAGATAAAATTCCGCAACCATAATGCATGAACAGTAGCCTCAAAGAATGCTACGAATTCAGCCTCCATAATGGAAGTAGCAATGACAGACTGCTTCCCACTTTTCCATGAAACTGCTCCTCCATTCAGCAGAAACATGTAACCAAATGTAGATTTCCTCAAGTCTACACATCCATTATAATCTGAATCCGAATAGCCTACTACTTCAAGATGACTTGATCTTTTATAAGTAAGCATATAATTTTTGGTGTCTTGTAAGTACCTAAGTACTTCCTTTCTGGCTTTCCAATGATCTATTCCAGGATTACTTTGATATCGGCCTAACACTTTAACTGCAAAATTGATGTCCGGCCGAGTACATGTTTGCGCATACATCAGGCTTCCAACCAATGATGCATAGGGAATTGATTCCATTGCTTTCCGTTCCAAATCATTCTTTGGACATTGCAATTCACTGAACTTGTCCCCTTTCTGAATTGGAACTATTCTTGTTGAGCAATTTTCCATTCTAAATCTCTCTAATACTTTATCGACATAACCTTTCTGAGACAATCCTAACAATCCTTGTGATCTATCACGGAATATCTCTATTCCTATCACATAGGATGCCTCATTCATATCTTTCATTTCAAAAGTATCAGAGAGAAATTTCTTTACATTATGTAACAAACCTATATCATTAGCAGCCAAAAGAATGTCATCGATATATAGGACTAATATAATGAACTTGCTCCCATTGACCTTCATATAGATACACCGATCAACGGTGTTCTCTACAAAACCGTATGACGTAATGGTATTATTGAACTTAATATACCATTGTCGGGAGGTTTGTTTCAGTCCACATATCGATTTCTTTAATTTACACACCAAATTTTCTTGCCCAGTGGTGGTGAAACCTTCAGGTTGGTCCATATACACTTTTAAGTCACCATTCAGAAAGGCGGTCTTTACATCCATTTGGTGAAACTCTAGATCATTATGAGCCACCAAAGCCATAATAATTCTTAAGGAGTCTTTCTTAGAGACTGGAGAAAAAGTGTCCTTATAGTCAATACCATCCCTTTGAGTGAAACCTTTGGCAACAAGTCTGGCCTTATACCTTTCGATGTTACCTTTCGAGTTTTGCTTGGTCTTGAAAACCCACTTACAGCCAACTCGTTTTGATCCTTCAGGTAACTCTACTAGTTCCCAGACTTGGTTTACATCCATCAATTTCATCTCTTCCTTCATGGCATTGAACCACCTTTCAGAATCATTACATTCCATGGCTTGTTTAAATGAGACTGGATCTTTATCAATGCTCAATTTCGATTCATGCTCAAGTGAGTAAACCACATAATCATTCGAAACAACTGGCCTTTTCTGTCTTGTAGACCTCCGTAATGCCATTTCTTGTGGTATCACTTATTCATTTGTAAATTGAACATTGTCACTTGGTTCATCTCTGATGTGTTCACTTTGCGTGTTTCGAGTATCAATTCGTTGTCCTTGCATGTCACGTGACTGTGATGCAACATAAGGAACAATAATTTGATTAGAAATACTGGGTGTGGGGATACCAACCTGAGTAGGTGTACTCACTGTGGATCTTTCATTTTCTAATTCTTTAATATCCACCTTTCGTGATTCCCCACTCCCACTGAACTGGCCACTTTCAATGAACCGAGCATTACCAGACTCAATTATTCTAGTACTATGGTTAGGATAATAGAACCTGTACCCTTTCGACTTTTCAGGATAGTCAATGAAATAACCATTTATGGTTCTTGCATCAAGCTTTCCTTCATGTGGATTATATATCTTTACTTCTGCTGAACAACCCCAAACATGGAGGTGTTTCAAACTGGGTTTCCTTCCTGTCCATAACTCGTAAGGAGTTTTGGGGATAGCCTTACTAGGAACCCTGTTCGGCAGATATGCAGTGGTCCTTAATGCATGCATCCACAAGGATAAAGGTACAGTACTATAATTTAACATGCTCCTAACCATATCCATAAGTGTGCGATTCCGCCTTTCCGCTACACCATTCTGTTGTGGTGTACCAGGCATTGTATACTGTGCACATATGCCTCGACTTTCAGGAAGTTTCGCAAATGGACCAGGACATTTTCCACTTTCATTGAACTTTCCATAATATTCACCACCCCTTTCTGACTTAATCACTTTTACTTTTCTATCTAACTGCCTTTCCACTTTATCAATAAACACCTATACGGTGTTTACTAACTGGGACCTTTCATGCAGTAGATATAAGTAACAATACCGTGAGTAGTCATTTATAAATGTGATGAAATATTTCTCACCACCCCATGTTGGGATATTAAATGGGCCACAAATATCAGTGTGTATCAATTCTAAAGGCTCATTACTTCTTATGACTGGGTTCTTTGATGTATGTCTTGTTTGTTTTCCTTTTATACAATCAATACATACATCCCAATCAGTAAAATCCAATTGAGGCAGGACATCACCTTTCACCAACCTCAATATCCTCTCTTTGGATATATGAACCAATCTTTGATGTCATAAGAAGGCGGAACTTTCATCATGCATATTACGTTTGTTACCTATACTATGCTCAACAAGAAATATGGAATCAGCATATATAGCATCAAGATTAAAACGGTACAAATCATCAATTAAAGTACCAGATCCATAATAGTACGAATGTCTATACAATGAAAATGCACCGTTTCCAATCTTAAAATTAAATCCCACTTCATCCAACTTTGCAACAGAAACTAAATTTCTAGCACATTCAGGAACATAGAGACACTTTTCGAGATCCAGATGACACTTAGTGTCCAAGATCAATCTGTACGTCCCAATTCCTTCTATTCGTGCCTTCATTCTGTTTCCCATATAGAGGAACTTCTCAGTTCCTATTATGGGCTGGATTGAAAGGAATCCCTACATAATATGTGACACATAAATAGTAGCTCCAGAATCTAACCACCAAGTATTATTGGGCACCTTTTTGAAGTGACCAATCTTTTCGTAGAAGAAGCATTTCTGATCCTTTTGGATCTAACCTCCAGTGACTTTTATAGAGGCTTTATCCTTCTTCTTATTTTCCTTATGTGGTTTAGACTTGCTACCACTAGCATCATTACGAACGATAAGGTGAATGGAGTGATCCTTCATCTTCTTTAATCTCCCTTCCTCCTGAACCAACATAGCCTTAATTTCCTGAAAGTTTCATTTTTCTTTAATAGTGTTATAATTCACTTGGAACTAGCCAAATTCAGGAGGTAGTGAGTTTATGATGAATTGAACCAAAATGATTCACTCACATCCATGCCCATTGTTTTCAACCTTACTGCTAGATTAGCCATACTAGTCACATGATCATGAATGAGCTGTGACCAATCAATTTTCTTGGTCGTCAGCTCACTCATTAGGGTTCCTACGATTGAGAGTATTGGACCATGGATTGAGAGTATTCCTTAATTTTCATCAGAAATTCCCTCGTATTTTCTGTCTTAGGCATCGATGGCTTTACATCAAATTCAAACTCAGCCTATTGGACCATACCCAAGCCTCATAAAAAGACTTATCAGATTCTGTACTGGTCCTTGTAATGGCTGCAGGCTTTTCATCCAAAATGACTGTTAAGTCTAAGCCCAATATACCTAAATGAAACTGAATATGCTCAGACCATTCTGCATAGTTCAACCCATTGAATTTGATCATCAAATTACCTAAGGCGAATACATTACTGGAAGCTGCAAACATAATCCAATTTACACTTTAATACTTTGAGTAACTCTAATGGATTTAGATACACTACAAACTTTAATCATGTATTTAAGTTCACCTTTGGGTAATCCTTAAATACATAATTTTAATCAATAATGATGCTAATTTAAATATACTTTAATAGATCAATCAATTATACTAGAGTTAACATGAATGTTATCTTTGGATATACAATCATATTTACCCAGCATATCAATTAATCTCCTTTAATGTCATTAATTACAAGCAATGATCCATCTTTGGATGATCTCCTAACTTCATAATTAATAACCACAATTGTTCATTTCAAAACATTTTATTAGCATCCAAAAAATGAACAATTAAAATTCACAATCAATTGTTCAAATCCTTTTAAAACCAGGCCACTTTGGTGACTAACAAGATGTTGATATGAATTTAATAAACTTTAAAAATCTTCAATTACGAAGATTTAAATTATTTTTTTATGTGAGAGTTTTGCAATATCCGGTCTCTTTTCATGTGGTATCCATTCGGACCCGAACACCACCCTACTGCAGGTGGGACCCGCGTACCAGGAAACCCACGACACGCTCCGGTCGCACAGTGGCGGCACCACCGTTCTGCCGCCTCCGGCCGATCGACCCACGGTGGCGGTACCACCGTCCACGGCCGATCGACCCACCGCCTCCGATTGAGCGATCCCCGCTGGCAGCACCACGGTTCTGCGGGCGTCGCCCGCGTGCTGCCTCCGAGCGTCGCCCCTGTTCGACCACCGGCGCAGAGTCTAGACCGGCGTCGCAGTCCAGACCCGCGCCCAATCCGGTCATTCGAAGGGGTCTCCGTCGACAACCAACCCCGTTCGTCGGTTCTCCCCGACGTTGCCTCTAACGGACGAACGTGGGGCGAACCAACCCGTTCGGGTCGGATCTCCGAAGCGCTCTGGGTTCGCAGCGTCACCTGGAATCGCGATTCCCCGGGAGACCGTTCCGCCGCACTCACCCGACCGACCTGTATACGCTCTTCCCCTTTCTGTCGTGCCCAATCCGTTCGGGTCGGCGGGTGTACCCGGAAGCACGAGGCCGATCTGCCATACCCGGATCCGTTCGGGTCGGCGGCTTTACCCGGAAGCACGAGGCCGATCCGCCATACCCAAATCCGTTCGGGTCCGGCGGCGTACCGTCCTCGTGCCGGCTTTCCTTTTCCTTTCGACGCCGGCCGTTTCGCCGGCGCTACCTTTCCATGGCCGGCGTTTCCCCTTTCAACGCCGGCCGTTTATGTTTTCGCACAGTAAAAAAACAAAAAAAAACGTAAAGTGTACGGCACAAACAATTAAAAGAAAACATAATTGCAGTATTCGCAGACCCGCTCTGATACCAATTGTTAGAACTTTTCCAGAATTTTTCTTTATGAAATCCCTATTTCTATAATACAAGATCTTTCTTTATGCGAATACTAGCAATAAAAACTGTAACAAAATCAACATATCGTTGTCCATTATGATATCTCGTAGTGAAGATGAGATTTCTCTCTCCCTTTTCTCCTACTCTTCCCTTTCTTTTCTTTACGTTTTCTTTTTTATGGTTGAGAATGCCGAAAAGGTCTGTAATAGCATATATATATATAGATACACGCTTTTCCTTTCTTGTAACCGTTACCCTAAATAAGAAGACCCTTCCTTTCTGTAACAGTTATCTTAAATGGGAAAACCCCTTCCTGTAACAGTTATTTTAAATGGGAGAATACTCCTCTTCCTGTAAAGAGAATACTCCTCTTCCTGTAACAGTTATCTTAAATGGGAGAATACTCCTCTTCCTGTAAGGAGAATACTCCTCTTCCTGTAACAGTTATCTTAAATGGGAGAATACTCCTCTTCCTGTAACGGTTATTCTTAATAGGGAGAGTGGAGGGATTTTAAACCCAATGACCCAAATTGCCATTATGCCTAACCGACTATCATATTAGGCCTTTTATTTTGGGTCACACTTTAAATAATATGAGTCACTCATGTTAATTAATTTAACACAGAAATCCATATAATCACTAATGGCTGAGGCTCTTTGAAGCTCTGGTGAAGTTCCATCCTCCTGTGGCTGGCAAGTGCTCTGCATCCCTGTATTCATATAGTCAGCTACTGGTTGTTCCTGTTCTGGTGGAGCAATGTTGCTAGTTCGGAGCATATGCAGTTGTGGTTCAGCTTCTGATTCCCGTGTCTGGCATAAGTTGCGCACCCACAAATCCATATAATCAGCTGTCAATTGCGGATCTTCTTCTGTAACAACACCATCAGTCCAAGGGCTTTGAAACTGTGGTGCACTTCCCTCCTCTTGTAGCTGGCAAGTAACGTGCAGCCATGAGTCTGTACAATCAGTTACTGGTTGTGGCTGTTCTGGCAGAGCAATGTTGCTAGTTGAGAGCATATTTGGCTGCAGTTCAGCTTCTCCTTCTGTCTGGCACAAATTGTGAACCAAAAAATCCATGTAATCGGTTGGCTCTTCTGCTGGAACAACGGTGAATGTCCAAGGCCTTTGAAGCTGGGGTGCGGTTTCCTCCTCTTGTGGCTGCCGAATGCCTTGCAGCAGCCCAAAATTCATATAATCAGCAGCCGGTTGTGGCTGTTCTAGTGGAGCAATGTCACTAATTTGGAGCATAATCTGCTGCAGTTCAGTTTCCAATTCCTCTGTCTGCCACATATTGCATGACGAAAAGTCCATAATATCAGCCATAGGTTGCGGCTGTTCTGCTGCAGCAACAAAACAAATCGAAGGCCTTTGAAGCGGTGGTGCAACTTCCTGCTGTGACTGGCAAGTGCTGCGCAGCCGTAGACCCATGTGATCTGCTGCAAGTTGTGGTTTTTCTGTTGGAGTAACGTTGTGAGGCCCTTTTGGTTGTGGTTTAGTTGCCTCCTCCCATGGCTGGCAAACATCTTGCATCCGCAAATTCATATAATTTGCCAATTGTTGTGGCTGTTCTGCCGGAGCAATGCCACTAATCCGTCGCCTTTTTGGCTGCTGCGGTTGAGTTTCCTCTTTCTGCTGTTGGATATTATTGTCCAGCCCCAATTCCTTAAAATCAGTTACTTTTACCAACGGTGGCTGCAACCTTGCTGGAGCAATTTTACAAGTTTGGGGCCCTGCCTGCGCCTGGATATCAGTTTTCTTCTCCTCCTGTGACGGCTGCGGCTGACTGTTTCTGATCTTGCAAACCACATATTGCTGATCTTGATCCAAGAGCGAAAACTCATGCATGATCCAATGCCCATCCTTCCTGTCTTTGTCCCTCAAAGCAGAACCCTTTGCCACCTTAAAGATCAACAGCTTCTTGAACCCAATGTGTTATTTTTTGTGTCATAAACCTTATCAGTCCTCTGGCCAACCCAAGTCCCAGCCGGCTCCTTTTCTTCAGCAGAGTGAAGACATAGTTGTCCTGCTTCGAAAACTTGTCGAATATCAACCAAGGCTCTTTTTCTCCATAAAGATCGCACTCCTTCAAGAAACCCGATTGCAGCGGCTCGCCATTTGCTTTCTTGGCGAGAAACTGGATGAGTTCTTCAGCGGAGGGGTCAAAGCGAACCCCTGTTGGCTGTTTCTCCATCTCTTTCCTTTTCTTTCTTTATTCCTCTTCTTCTTCCTCTTCCTCTACTTCTTTCTTCTTCTTTTCTGTCGCTGATGGCTACTGGCTAGACTGTTTCTAAGTTCTTCCTTTTTCCCGCCAACTCTTGGCTTATTTATAATAATAATGTAGCCCCATTGTCCTCTTTCCAACACGAGGGCAGATGTTTCTTATTATGTAATTATTATCAATTGCAAATGGCTTTAGTCTTTTTGCTTCTTTAAATCTTTGTTATGTCTATTCTTTCTTTTATTTTTTTAATTTATTATTTTTTAAATATTCTAAGTTATCCGTTAATTAATTATACATGATATGGCTAAAATATGTAAAAAAATGAAACTCTATGTTCTTGAAACAAAAAAAAAACAATTTTTTTTTTAAGTTTTAGGAAAAATAAAACAAAATTTTCCTTCGCATATAATATAATTTAATTTGTCTCATAAAAATCAACAAAATTTTACTTACGTTCAAAAATGATTTATAACTCATTTAATATTCTTATATAGGGATAATATTTAAGTAATTAATTTATCTTACCTAACTAATAATTTAAATTTAAAAGATTACAATCAAAACAAAAATAATTTAAATTGAAGGATTGAATAATTTTATTTTTATTTGGTAAGAGAGTTTCAACGGGGACTATTTTTACAATAACAATATATATATATTCATTAAATTTATTTTAAAACCAATTACATGTTACAATTTACCTCCAGATATTTGTCATCTACTGTAAAATTAACCGATTGATCTTTCTGAATGTAAATAAATAAATAATTGATTGCCCAATTATTATCTACTTAATTATTTATTTAATTTTTAATAATAATAATAATAACTAAAAAAATTCTACTGTAGAAATAGGTAATAAAAATTACTGCTAATTTAACATGCAAATAGATTTATAAATAAATAATATCACAATTTCTTTACAAGGTTACTAATTCCACTTCATCTATAAATTTATTCTCATCGTGCATGTCAATTGCCTATCAATTTTAACGATAAAACTTAGCAAAGAGAGACAGTTTTCTCTTATCAACATTCTTTTAGTTTTGAATTGATGCAAATATTTAGGTTTTTGTTTTGGTCATATTAGTAAAAGTAAAGTAAGAAAAGTTTTGGACAAACCATATATTTGTCCTTGAAGTTGTGTAATTTACAACTAAAAATAAATAAATAAATAAATAAAATCTCTACTCAACATTAGTTTATATTAATTTTGTATTTCCCTTTTGAGTCATTTGGGAGAAAAATAATTCGATTATTTGTTGCTTACATAACAAATATGATGGGTTTAGATCCCTTTAATAATAATAATAATAATATGTATCAACGTTCCCTTTGGATATTGAGTTTAACAGTTCAACCGCTTGATTCTAAGGAATGCTGCAACAGTGATAGGCAAAGAAAGCAATTCTCAATATGCTAACATGGAAGTACATGCATCCATAGATCGTTTCTATCATCGTTTCTATATTTGTTTAGTACCCGAAATTGTTGTGGTGAAAGCTGTTTGCCAACGTAAGTACGTGGAAACAAAACCAACATTGTAATAATTTGTTACCCTTGAATTGAATGACCATATTATGAGATTACTTGATCAACATTTACGGTAACAGTCAATCATAACCCTTCCCCCCTTTCCCTTGCCCCCACCTTTTTTTTTTTTGGATTCTTTATATTCTTATAGAATGTTACATTTTTTATATTTACAAATTGTTGTTTATTATTAGTTGTAAGCAATTAATCATCTATACCTAAACTCTAAGAATAAATCTAAGAATATGAACGAATTCAATAGATTGTTGAAAGTAATTTAGTTGTGAATTTCATTAGATATTATATTTACAAAAAAAATTTATTGTGATCTCATTTGAAAATTTTGAAATTTAAATTTCATATCAAATTATGAGATTAACGGTTGTGTAGATTTAAATTCCCTTAACTAATTAATTAATGTTTAGTTTGTGAGTACTTTAAAATTCATATCAGTTAATATTAAAGTCTCATGTCCTATGATTCTTGTGTCAACCAAACGAGAGTATATGTACAATGGGGTGGGGTGACTCTCTTTTAAGAGTTACTCAAATTAAGTTTTAGCGGTAATCAAATTGCACTGGTTAACTAAAAATTAATTGTAATTAGACCGAATTCCTTTCTAATTTTAGTTAAAACTGTAATCGCAAAACCATAAACTGGCTCATGATCCGACTTTTACCATTAGTATCATATTTTTTTCATTACACCTCTATTACATCTTCCGTATTTACTGCCTTAATGCTTTTAAAAATGACATTTACTCCATTAATTATTATATTACTAATAGTAATTACGGTTACCTGAGTCCACGTAGAAATACTTCCTCGTCCATAAAAACATTAAAATATTCTACGGAAGTTTTTAAAAAAAAAAAATTGTAAAAAAGGCAACTCAACCAGGCAACCTTACGATTTGGGGACCCACGAAGGGGCAACCAGGCAACTTTTTTTGGTTTTTTTTCTCATTTGTTTGATGACACAGGAATCTTATACATGCTTGAGTTAAAAAAAAAAAAAAGACAAAAAGCGCATATTTTTGCCACAATATTTTGTGCATGTTTTCTGCTTTGACAACTAAGGCCTTGCCCAATTTGGTGTGTTGAAGGGATATGTGTTTTTCTTATTCTTTTGCCTACTTCAGAAATTTCAGTTTGTAAGATGATAGTATCTGGTTCTCAATCGCTTTTTTGCAATTCAAAAAGATCTTATACAAAATAGTCCTATCTTAATGTACGTGACTTTTATGAGATAAGTTATCCCAAATGTTGTCTGCAATGTATCTACATCAATAATTCATTGTAGGAAAGATTTACTAGAAGAATATGAACTTTTACATTAACCAATCCATTGGGATGCTCAAATAAAAGCTAATACATCTATGGTTCCATAGTTCAACTTGTTGGGATCATGAAGCAAATATATAAACCTGCTTGATATTTGTAAATTATCTTTGGAAAGAATTTTTGGGGGCCTAGATTGAATGAGATTACCCAGATATGACTTTAGTTGCCACTGTATTATTGTGCAGAGCCTTGAAAAAGAAGTTGAAAGACAAGATGGCTGAATTTCAGGTGGGCATATGGAGGCTTTTGCAAACATTAGTGTATATCTAGCAGCCTTACTCCACTGAGCATCTTTTGATCTGAAGTTTGTAAGTGTAAACTTGCAGACTCTGAGGGAGACTATCCATCAAGAGTATCATGAGGTTGTTGAGAGGCCTGTTTTTACAGTTTTGATTTACTCGTCCCTCAATGGCTATTGCTTTCATTGCCTGAAGTTTGCCATGACATGGTGCTAAGTGGTTGGATTACTTGGTTTCACTTATTTCTAGTGACGGGAACAAGTGCAGATGAAGAGGTGAAGCTTGTTAACTTAAAAAAAGGCAATTTAATGAGAAATTTTATTTCTCCCAGCTCATACTGTGAATACTGAACAGTGTACAGACGATTGAAAAATTGATTGAGACTGGAGATAGCCAACAGATTTTCCAGAAAGCTATCCAGGAGCAAGGGCGAGGCCAGGTTTGTTCTTGAGTTTTCCTCCATGCACCTTTTCTTCCTTGTCAATCTTTTAGAGAGGAAAACGATTTTAGGTTTCTTAGTTTCTTGACATAAGAATCTCATCAATTATTAGCAGCAATATTTCTAACAATGGAACATTTACATCAGTTGCTATTTTTCTAGTGAAACAATGAGGTTTTGTTTTAGTGGTTTAGCATTTAATTGGCTCTCATTCTATGACTAACTGCATATATGTATATATCTGTTTTGCAGATAATGGATAATTTGGCAGAAATTCAGGAACAGTATGATGCAGTTAGAGATCTGCAGAGGAAGCTTCTGAAATTACAACAGGTACATCCCAATTACTGTAATGATCATCTCCTTTGGGGGAACATTAAATTGTAGTTGTGCAACATTTGCAGACAACTGTACATCTCTTTAGTTCGAAATGGTTGCACTGCTGAGTTGGTCCCTTGGTAGCCTGTAATGGATCCTGAATGTGTATGCTACTCTCTTGGGATATCTATGAACCACATGAGGTTGAGTTTCTCATTAATTTTCTTCATATCAAGACATGCTTAGGTTAATGAAGTGGTTGATGACATGTTAACATAGAATGACCTTTCATCTTGTGAGATCTAGACAAAATTTGCAGTCAATGTGTCTTTTGCATTGTTAACACACGTCTGTAGGTAACTGTAGGATTTGCTTCCATGTAACAGCTGGCCATTACTTATTTGCTTCTACATAATGGCTGACCACCACTTAAAAGGCATTGCAAAGTCACTAGATACTAACTTTCAGATGAAACTCCACCATATTGTGTCTGTCATGCATATGCTTGTGTTTGCATAAATAGGAATCAATTCAATAGGAAGGGAAGAAACAGTTGAGGGAAAGTAATGGTTTTTGGTACTTATGGATCCAGTCACTTTTGACGTGCAGATTTTCCTGGACATGGCAGTCTTGGTTGATGCGCAAGGGGACCTGCTTGACAACATAGAATCACAGGTAACTGGACTCATTCCCAAGACACAACTTCTTTGAGGTGTAGAAAACACTGGATGTCAACTTTTAAAAGAATAATGGATAGTTTTAAGATAATTGATTACTGTGATTCAGACATCTTATTCCCAATTTCCTCTTTTTTCAGGTCTCAAATGCTGTAGATCATGTACAGTCGGGGAACATTGCCCTCCAAGGGGCCAAATCGTTGCAAAAGAACACCAAGAAATGGATGTGCATTGTTATTATAATTCTTCTTATAATCATTGCGATCATCATCGTTCCTGTGCTCAAGCCATGGAGTAACAACAAGGGTGCATGACGTTGGTACCTTTTTGTACATTGTATAAATACGAGCCATAACACAAATGAATTTTTGATCTCTCCCAGCAATGTCAAGTGCTACACTTTGTTTTACAAAATAACGTTTCCTTAGCCGATCATAATTATCAAAGACATTTTTGAAGCTTTAGATGATCCTATGCAAATGGTGATTGATTGTAGAGAAGGAATTACATTACAAGGAAGTATATTTGTGATATCACGCAGTTTATTATTGTGATGTTTCTTTAGATGGGAGCAGAAGATGAACAATGGTCAAAGATAGCTAGATGTTGATGCCATGTTTTTGTAGTTTCTGGAAAGGAACATTCACCTATCAGAGGCATCTCTGTACACTGGATAGGAACAACATACTTATCATGAAGAGTTGAATGTCACCTGAAAAACCTCCACTCATGTTCAACATGCTGGCAAAAGGAAACAGATGGAAAAAGGTGAAAGGAAGTTTACACAATCAGCCATTCAGCCTTCATTTATCTGACGGAGATTTCCTTTGATATGCCACTCAGCAACTGTACCATAGATAAAGTTACCATGTCCTACTCGAGCCTTAGAAGCTCCTGGTAGAGTCAAAAGAAACAATTAGAACATGAACAAATGCCCGAAGCAATACGACCCACAAATTCAACAGAAGAGAAGGTCGTCATTGAGAGGGATGGTGCGAATCACGCAACGGAATCCTCCAGGCACCCCGTCGAAGCCACAATTCATACATTACCATGTGAAAAGCATCGTAATCAACTGGGGGAAGATGCCACCGAAAATGTTTTCTCGCCTCCAACACATTATTTTGTAGCATGAGATATTGGTCAAAGCTTATTCCTTGAAGAATTTTCTTTAGCAACGGAATATCTAAAGTGGCAACGACTACCGAGAAGCTCTTCCAATTTAGAATGTCTGTAAAGGGGAGGTCATAGTGGTTGGCAATGACAACTGGAACACATCCATAATACAGTGCATCCGCGATGCGGGCTGTGTTTACTTCAAATCCTTTGACATGGAGGCAAAACTTGCTCCCAAGTAGCTCATCGGCATATGGTGTCTTGAGGCGGCCAAAGTGGGCAAAAATCTCAGAGTCATTTCTCCAAAACTCAAGAAGCCTTTCACGGACAGGAGAGTTTATTGATCCAGCAAAAAAGGCAAGCTTCTTCCTATAATCACATTTCAGATGGAGGTTTAAAAATTCCACCATTCTGTAGTTACAATGGCAGTTCCCGATGCATTTTAAGTGCACCAAGACAAATGGGACTGCATCTATGGCACAAAAAAAACAAAAAAAGAAAAAAAAGAAGAAGAAGAAGGGAAAAATGAAATGCAATAAAGTGCCTAAACCTTTTTGATGAAGCAAGCTCTTGAGGTTCTCCTTTTCTGGGCCAAATCTGTGGTAAAGATGTGTCCTTATGAGGAATATATCCAGAAAGAAAATAACTCGAGGAGCAGACAACTTGAATGGCATTGAATTTCACTTTCTCTGTCTTCTCCATTGCTGACCGTCCAACAGAATGACAAGCAACATAAAAATGATCAGCTCCATCCGTCCTATTCCAATAGGGGTATTTCTGACTTATGTTGAAGATATAATCCCTGACGAAATCTTGGATACCTAATACACCAATTCGAGGATCATGCCGCAGTCTTGCAATTGAGAAGGGCAAGAAGAAAAGATCGGCCTTTGTTGGATTCTTAGTTATGAAATGACTCTTCATAAAGGCCTTCTTAAAGTAACTCTCACTTGCATAGTTACCCAAAGGCTCAAAATTCACTGGTAGAAGTGCATGTGCAAAAGGATCGTCTGGTTCGTGAGGATAAACATATATCTTAAAGCTCCTATTCATTTCTTTATAGTCTTCCAGAAAGGTATCTTTATCATGGAACAGATCGTTATTCACATGGGTTCCTGAACCATAAAAACCAACAATTCCAGGTTCTGGAAATCAGAGACAAACGTTTATACATAGATTGTTTTTCACTCTCAACCTCTCCAACAACCCCTTATCATTTAAGCCACAAACATTATCTCTATTCAATCAAAATAAAAGAAATGCCAAAAAAAAAAAAAGGAAAACAAAATGACCAGATGAATTGACAACACCAAATAATGGAGTTTTGGCTTTCGATCATTAAAGAATCCCAGATTAGGCAATCATAATTATAGTAAAAAAGATAAAGAACTCAATCAACAGTTAGCCCATAGAACCATACGAAAATATAAGAATATTGATGCATCATGCAGATTCTGACAACATAGGACAGAATTCGTCTTGGAGTTTTATCTCAGTAGATAACTATTATGATCCTAAATTTATATTGGATGATTCCAGCATTTTAAAAATTACTACTTAGTCTTGCTAATAGCGGGCGAGCCTTATAATAATGTTAAGGTTATTGCATTAGAACCTCAATAAAGACAGGAATAAGACTTTTTACAACCCTTTCTCAGACACCAAAAGGTGCGAGTACCCATTATATTGGATGATTTCTCGTGCATTGGATCGCCCTCTCTGCTTAGATTTGCTGGCATCTCCATTTGCAAAGCTGCATACTTTGAAATTGGAGAACCAAATGTCCATGTATAGATTATTAATCCTAGACAATTCAATCTCGAAGCTATTTGAATTCGTGTGCACTAGATATGCTAAACAACAAATCCAATCCCTAAAACCCCCTCTAAAACGTGAATTCAAATTCAATAATGAAATTAAAAAGAAAAGGGCTTGACCATATTTACATACCGGTAGAGTCCAATTGAGGCCTAAAAGACCGTTGACTTCCATTTCCACTGCCACCACCATTCTCTTCAAAGTGACTGCTTCGAGGCAGATGAACAAAAGTGTTGCTAGAATTATGCTTGTGGAGTGGAAATGAGAGGCCTTTTGGGGTTGTGGTTACGGACCCAGGTGAAAGATGGGGCCTTTGGTGAAGAATGGGATGGTGATATTGGTGAGTGAAGAAGAGGTTAGAGGTTGAGGAGATGTAAAGGAGAATGAACAGAGAAGTGAAGAGGGCTAAGCATGTGGGAATAAAGAAGAACGGGCTGAATGATGGCGGAAACCGGCGGTGGCTGTAATAGTATAGAAGCATCGAAGTGTTGGCCATGGCTAAAACAAGAACAGAAACAGCCCTGTCTGTCGGGCTGTCCTGGGTGCGTCTGACTCTCTCTCTCCCCCACCCACCTTTTCTTTCCCTCTTTTTTTTGTTTTGTTCTGTTCTGTTCTGTTTTGTTTTATAACTTTCTTAAGGGAAGTCATTTTTTTAGCAATTGGCTACCCGTTAATGTCTAATAATTAACCATCTCGACTATTACAGATGGCCGCCCCCATCTAGCATATGGGACGGGATCGGAAGCCTCAAAAAAAAAAATCCACAAAATGTGAGTTTTTGGAATCTATTCTTTTGAGTGTTTTGCACCATATAATATCTTTATATTTGTTTTTCCGTCTTCTCTACTATTTAACAGTGTTTTATTATTAAAAAAAAAAACTTAAATAGTTATGATTAGAGTTTAGTAATAAATAACAATTTCGGTATTGTATGTGCATTAAATATGAAAAAGATTATGAAAGTAATTTAGAAATTAAATTAGAGCGTCAAACCTCTGAAAAAGATAACTCAATTTGTAGTAAAAATTGATAAACATGTTTCTTAACTATTAAATATTAATCAAGAATGAACTAAATTATGATATGATATTATCAAACATCTGTCTTACCTAAGCCTAAAAATGGTATCAAATAGCGCATATGTTAAGTGGTTGTTCACATCTACTCAGATCATTTCTCAGCCATAACTAATGGGCTGTTGAGAAACTGACGTGATATAATATGAAGTTATAGAAGAATGGTAGCTCGATCCCATCCATTGATGTGACTTATTTCTCCGTTAGAATCTAGAACGTTTGGCCGGTAGCTTGACGAGCTAGCTACTAGGTCATGCGCCAAAAATTCCAACACTTGATGGCCATAAAAAACAGCTTCGTTAATTATCTCGAATTTACATTCGATGTTTTCTCCAAGTTTTGAAGACACCCATCTGTCCTCCCACACAAAATCATTTTACACTTGGTTTCAATCCCATGTTGCTAGCCAGAACGTTGAGCAGCTTCGTGAAGTTTTCCAGGTTTTGAAGACGCCCATTTGTCCTTCCACAAAAACTCATTTTACACTGGGTTTCAATCCCATGTTGCCAGCCAGAACGTTGAGCAGCTTCGTTAATTTTTCAAGGTTAGTTACTAACTTAGACGCACATATGGACATGTTTTTGATGAATGCACGCATGAATACCAGGTATGGTTAATCATGTGTTGCATTAATATTTATCATTTCTTAAGAATGTTGGCATTGGCATCCTTTCCAAATTGAGTTCTCTGTAATTTCATGATATAGATTATAAGGTATATATCATTGCCTTTTTCTTTGAGCTTTTGTTCCTCAAGGGTGTTTCATAGACTAATTAGCATAGATATAAATTAATCCACAGTTTTGGGAAATATGAATCAAAGATTTTTTTTTCTTTTTTTTCTGTCCTTAAGCGTTAGATTGGCATTGATTGTTAATTAGCTAGCCCTCAGAATTAATTAGTGACATATTGATGCTTAATTCAAATTGATATTTTAATCGTATTTTGAAAATTATCAGGTATATAAAACAAAATCATTATAATGAAAAAAATTTTTAATGTTTTCTGATAAGATTGATTTAATTTAGTTTCCTAGGGCTAATTTAAAAAAAAATTCCTTTCTTAATTTATTATTATGATTATTTTATTTTTCCGGGTGGTAGGCAGTGAGGAATTGGAATGGAATGAAACAGTAACGAGTGGTGGGGGAAGCGTGGTGGGTGGGGGCGTGAGAGCAGCGCATGCATGATCATTTTACCCATGCGTCAATGGAGTGTGATTCACCTACTTACGTCTGTATCTGTCTCTATGGAGAATGCATCAATTCTATTTCAAAAAAATATATATATGATCTAGTAATCAAAATGCCATTCATTTTACATAAAAATTATAAATTCGGGTCTTTGTCAAAGTTTTTAATACAATTAAACATACCTTACCCATATACAATTATAAAAATAATTAAATTACCCTGCTTTGGCTATATGGAATTTGCTTCTTGTTGTGGAATTAGTTAAAGTATAGTGCACTGTATCATATAAGGACGTCAATAATATAAGTGTAGTGTAACCCTATTTTTCCTTTTTCTAAAAAAAAAATAAAAAAAATAAAAAGAAAAAGCCGCAAACCCCATGTTCACATTTTGATCTTCCATTTTATAATTTGTTGAAGAAGGGGCCTATAAAACAATTACATTGTATCTTTTACCTTTTCTTTGGGCCTCATCGTGTATAACTTTGATGTTTCAGTAATGTCGAACAAGCCCACTTGAAGATCTCAGAAAGAAAACCCACCTCAAAAGCCGAAACATATTATCCCAGCTCTGAAGTATTATTACACACTGATAGCTCTCATGATATAAACAGCAAAGACGAGCTACCCTTTAGGCTATATATTGACCGTAACAAAACAGCCAGCAGCATGTAAATTAACACCTCTATTAGCTGAGCGAACTAACATTTAAGAATTACAAGTTATTATGTAGGACAAAGCAAGGTTTTAAGGAAGTCCCAGTTCGACAGCTGCTATGTGTGCTGATGCCCTTAATTTTAAACAAAACATACAGTTGCCCTGAACCCAATCACTGGTCTCATAAATTTCGTACATAAGACCCTTTATCAAATCTACATATTCATTTTTTTCTTCATAGATAGATTATATATCTGTACAATACCCTTCGCTCATTCCAGTCCATTAGAATAGCCATTGACTTATGGTCCTTACACAAAAAAAAAAAAAAAAAGGTGACAAATTCACTGTGCATGCATTGGATAGAGTTTTTTACTACTATGTGATGTGAAACTGTTACTGTTAATGGGCGCATGAATTATCAAAATCGTTTTTTTTTTTTTTCTTTTTTTCAAATTATTCTTAGATTCAGCAAATGAGTTCATGCTAGTAGCTAGATCTCTTTCGTAGCTCATAAAATGTTTAGCATGTCATTTCAAATATTCATTCAAGTAGCTGATATTACGGCGAAGCATCTACGACTCCAGGCACACATCTCAAGGACGAAAGGGGCCACATCTGGAGGACCTAAAGTGCCAAAGATGCCACCGGAAATAACCTATCGTCTGCAGTCCCTACAGCCATGCTTGTTCAACAATTCTAGCGTAAGCATTAACTACTTGACCTGAAAGTTTAAAATGCACTTTGTGTTCGATATTTCGTCGTTTGTGTCTAAAATTAGCAGATTTGGTTGCAATATTGATTTACAAATAAATGCCAGGCCTTGGAGCAAAACTCGGTAATATGCTAACAGCATATATACGTCATGCATCATGGTCTGTTTTACAAAACTTGATGCATCAACGTTGCAACATTGATCCATGATTTGATGTATCATTTATATATATATATATATATATATATATTATATTGCGTCGAAGAAGGGTAAATACAGTATAGATTGCTACTAAAACACCAACTAGTATTAACACACCATTTTTCGGTGCTTACTAGTTGACTGAAAATTGTTTCTCCAGCCAACTACAACCTCCTCGAATTAGCTAGAACTTATATCTGCTTGGTAAAGCTTCGGCTTCATTGAACTTTTAAATTTTTTTTCTTCTTTTTTAAACTTTGTTCTTGTTTCAACTACTGCATCCTCACCCAGAATACCCAATTAAACAGGCATGCTCATTTGTTATCTGCGCATTGAGGGCACCCGCGGAAAACGAAAATGCTATATGAAAGTAACAACTCTTGAAAATATTATGGGCTGTATGCAATCATGCATAGGTTTATACTGTCAAGATTAAGAAATTAAAGATTAGTCATAGACTCATAGATCTTATTATCGGTCGTGCTTAGTATTATTGACCATTCAATGACAATTACATACCACGAAAGCAATTAGAAGTTAGCTGTAATAATAGTGTTATCAATTCTAAGGTAGATTCACGAATGAGCTTCATCCACCATCATGAAGATTCTTCTATAATTACTTTGTTTTTCTTTTATCGGGCTTCTACTTGATTAGAGCTACAAGGTTGACATGCCTAAGCTTACATACTTACATTCCAAACCATTCTTGTGCAAAATTGCACAACAATATTGTCTAAAGTAAAGTAAAAAAAAAAAGGAACTATAAAGGTCAAAATTGGTGCATTTGTGTTCTAAAGGGATAGGTACATTCTTCCTCTATTTTTTGAACTACCACAAACTTCCCCATAACAGAGACTAGAGAATTATACAACGTTTTGAACAATCTTAAAATTGTGTTTGGAACCCCAACTGAGCCCACAATATTGTGATAAGATAATCACTACCAAGATACCAGATTAGCAGCAGTAACAACTACATTGATAGAACCATCACAATTGATTGCAATGAGTATTTACAGTATTGCCTGAACTTCACAAATTTAAGCCTTAATAAAAAGCAAAAAGGTTCAAATGACATCTTTCATCTATCAAATAAAAGACTTGCCAAGAATAAAACATCCCATTGCACAGGTCAAGTTCATCTATGATGCGCCACATAAATTAATCACAACCCACAACAACATCCCCCATCGAGGTTTCATAATACACGAGTAGTGGTAAGCTATAATGGGACAGCGAGCACAACAACGAACAATCACATTACTCAAAGTTGTTTAAAATTATAATCTAGGCCTCTAGCTAAATCTTGATCACTTCCATTATGCATTCGTATGCACTATCAGGCAGCGGGATGATTGTTTAAAGCACCGTCTTGACCATTAGCCAATGTTGCCATTGAAACTTCATTCTCCCAAATGGAAGCGTTGTGAATGTTCAGAGTCTCCGAAGAAGAAACAAAGGGTTGAATTGATGGTGCAACCATATTTGGCTGAGGTTCTTGTTGAGAACCAAACACACTGTCATTGATCAAACAATCGAGAAAAGAAGAGAAAGTATCTTCATTTCCAGTGTTTCCTAAGTAATCTCCTGAATCGCTTGCTCCAACGCCGCCTTGTGACTCCATAAAAAGAGCATTGCAATAAGGCCAATTCTCAGTGCCACTGTCATCATGAGCAACTTGATTTTGATGCTGGTCCAGGTTAGTCAAGTTGAAATTCTGGCTTACTTTAGTGGCTATGGTCCGGTAGGCTTTGCCGGTTTCCCCTACCTTGGAAGCTTTGTGGTTTGAGCTTTGATTTGGATTATGGGAAATCTCTAAGGAACTAGGGTGGTCAGGGTTCAATGGCTTGTGAGTCCTTGGATCTATTCCTTGACTAATGAGCTTCTTGCTGAGATGGGTATTCCAGTAGTTCTTGATCTCATTATCTGTGCGCCCTGGAATCCTTCCAGCTATCAAAGACCACCTTAACAAGCAATTTTATTAGATCCCAAAAATACAAAAAGGAACAAAATAAGTATTGAAACTTTAACTAGTTAATCACTAGATAATAATTAAGATCAAAAGGTGTATGACATACAAAAATCTCAACATATACCTATTTAGCAATGTTATTCAACCTTTATTAGGGGAAGCCAAGTGATAGGCCACAATAAGAGCTTGTTTTTCAAGTTGCCATATGCTTCGGCCACATGTTTGTTCCATGCGATGAAATAGAAACCCCAAAAGAAAAGTCCCCGTTTATCCATTAATATATAAACGAATCTCATTGTCTGGTTTTATTCTTGAATTCGACTAACATCCTCTTATACTTCCGATTTGTCGGATTCTTCCTTGATCTGACTTATGAAACAAAAAAAATGCATCGTCCAATATGTATAGAATACAATCATAACAATTTAATTTAATAGTATACCACCTGTTACCAAGCAACTTATGCAGCCTAAGAATGAGATCTTCCTCATCGGGGGCAATACGACCTCTCTTAACACAAGGCCGAAGATAGTTCATCCACCGGAGGCGGCAGCTCTTGCCGCACCTCATCAACCCCGCCCGCTTTGGCAGCGTGCGCCACCCCCCTTGGCCTTCCTTCTTGATGTAGTTGGCCAACAGCTCATCTTCCTCTGGCGTCCATGGACCCCTCTTTATCCCCACCTTGCTGCAACATGGTGTAGTAGTACCAGTTGGCTTGATGTTGCTGATGCTACTTTTTCGTGCACCTGAAGATGGGTTCCTCATAGCTTTTTTAATACCTCTCTCTTCTTCCGTGCTTGTGCTTTTGCGAGTTTGCTTATTTTTTTCGCCTTATTTTGAAGAAATGAAGGTCAAGGGTGTTGATGGAGATATGGTGGTCTGTTATATATCCATAGAGGAGACGTAGGAGGTGAAGAGAAGGTAAAAAAAAACAAAAAAAAAAAAAAAAAGAAGTTTGATATTTTATATGGGGTTGGCGTGGAGGATTTTTGCTTGTTGTATGCCCTAATGTTTTGGAATAGGCACCTTTGGACGAGTCTTGAAGTAAGATGTTCATGTTCATAGGGTCCATTTATTTCATGCTCATTATTTTTTAACAAAAAAAAAAAAAAAAAACACACACACACACACACACACTATAAACTTGCTACAATTATTGATTATATTTGTTCATGTTCATTATTTGTGAACCATTACAAGTAAACAATTTTTTGTAGGCTCGATCTACACCCGCATTCATCTAATATTCCTTAAAAGCGCTGCTAGCATTCTGCGGCCGGAAAGTTTGATCTGTTCCATGTATTAAGAAGAGGTCAAGGATTTTGAAGTCATACACAAAACAGGGGAAAAAGTTGGCAAATTGGTACATAGATTTTCCCCCCAAAAGATGCAAAGACAATACTTCTTCTTAATAATAATAATAATAATACTTTGAATCTCATTACATGGACACATTATCTTAGACATAAAATATGAATAAGGAGACATGCTTCATATACCACTTGCTCCACGTAGTTAATAACAATTGCGGAGTATGCTTAGGTTAGCATAACATTAGATTAGCCACCTACCATCCCTACTACATCCATCTCGTGTTTATAAATGTATTCACCAAACATTTTCTTCCCAAATTCTAGGGATAAATACAAAAACTATCACTTAACGTTTGTCCACTTCAACAATTCGATCCACCAAAATTTGATTCTAAACACTTTTGTTTCGACCCTACAATGTTAATCTTTGATCAAGATCCGTGAATTTTTCCTCCAAATCAAAAAGAAATGTCAAATTATCGAAAAAAAAAAATCCAACAATTTAGTCCCCATACGTAACTTTTAGTCCAAAATTAATGAACCCAAGTAATTAAAATGAAACTTTAATGGACCCACGTGTTCAATGGTAAAAATCTTAGAAGTAATTCTGTCACGGTAATCACCAAATTCTCCTAACAAATGTGCATATATATATATATATATATATATATATACATACCAACTCTTTCAGATACAATTTGTGATGGCGATTAAAAGGGCGGCGTGCCTAAGACCTTGATTTTTAGCCCATGTGACCTATAACATCTTTTTTTTTTTGGCTTTTTTTTTTTTTCATCAATGGACTATGGGTCTTCACCTTAGGTTGAAACTAAAAACATTTAGTTCTGAAGACAAAATACGATATTATTCTTTGGTGCGACGTGTAACATTTTCACTCTGTTATTTTACCTAAAATAATAATGGGGCAATCTCAGTTCAAAGATGAAAATGTTAAAATTAATCTCAATTTTTTATAAATCGGATGTTAATATTTAAATATAAATTAAATAGTTAAGTAAGATATATATATTTTTTATATTTTAGTAGTTAATTAGAAATATATATAATTTACTATAGAAAAATTTAAGTATCTCAATTGATTATCATTGATTATGCTATTAGTGTAATTGGGTAATAAATATCATGTGCAAGCATTTTAATTATTTATATAAAATTTAAGTATTTTGATTTATTAATATAATCAGTCAATAAATTTTTTTTGATGTAAGTGATCGATAAATGTTATAAATGTGTTTTGTCGGTTAATTAAGTATGGTATTTTAAAATTTAAAAAAAAATGCGATTCATTAACGGTTGGACTGTTTTTTTCTTATTACTGTAACGAGAACCAAAAGAAACCTACCGACCATCGCATGCAGGTGGAAATTTCCCAAGTCAGACTGTTTTCTGTTTTTTTTTCTTTTTTTTTTTTTGTGGGTGGGGAGTGGGGTTGAAGCATATCCACGTCAGACGGCTCTTTTTCTAAACCAATTGCCAAGTGCCGCGTTGCAGGAAACTTTACTTAAGTGTTAAGGCAATTAAACACTGTGTGGATAAAGTATAATTTCCACCTTATCCAACTCTTTCGCTGATTCAATGGTTGGATTTGATTTGGCATTATTTGCTAGCGCGTCACCATCACAGCTCGCCTGTAAATGTATATAACACGAGGACTGGACCTGACAGTCTGAGCCCAATTCAATCCAGGTTTAGCCAGTAGCCGAAAACCCCAAAACTCTGACAAAATTGGCTTGGCTAACTGTTGTTGCTCTCCTGGCTTTCAGCACCATTGGTTAAATTACCTTTTTAATTGACATCTTCTCTTGGTTCTTCCAATTCTAAGTATTTTTATTTTTATTGAGACCTTTCAGCCAGCCTCGTTTCTACGACCCACCCCACCCCCTCCCTCCAAATACTAAAAAAAAAAAAAAACATAATTACGTTTTAAAATAAATATCATGAAATTATTATTTTTTAAAAAAAAATAATTTGTTGAAACGTGTAGTATCACATTTATATTTATATGGATAAAGGTATTCTTCTTTTTTTCGACGACATGGAAGTTTGGGTAGAGTGCTTTGAGACCCAAAAATGTCTTTGGTGCTTTTGTGTGAGCCCAGCTAACGATAGGGCCATCACTTGGGCAATGCATCACTATAGACTGATTTTGGACACACTCTCTCTCATTTATTTTATTATAAAAAAGTGATAAAATTCATAAAAATAAAATAAGATAAATTATTTAGATAGAACAATACACACGCATGACAAGATTGATGCGTTTTCCATATCATTAAAAATTTTCATCGAAACTTGATCCTACATTATTGTAAACATCTCGGAAGAAATTGCAATCATGCACAACAAATTTATGCCTTTCTAGAGGCAATAAATATTATGTGTATCTTAAATCTCTTACTAGTCTCATAACATAAAAAAGAAGAAAAATCGTGTATTAAAAGATTGAAAATATATATATAGTTACAATGTTCTAAGCCATCACGATGTACACTTAGAAAATGAAAATGCACAACAATATCTAATGCAAACAACCTGCCAAAGAGGCATAAGGTTGGACTTGGACCATGTAATATTTTCCTTCTCAAGCATCTGCTGCCATTTGTCATGAGAAGCAGCATCCTTTGCAGTTTTTTTTTTTTTTTAGGGTCAACACTATGTACCTGTGGTTAAGCCCTAAAGTGGACCGTCTCTGGCCATGAAAAAAAAAAAAAAAGACAAAATGGGGTCGACTTACCATCGGAATTTAATGGGTATCATGGATGGTCTTCACACGTTTGATATAAATTTGAATCTTTCTCTGCAGAAAATGATAGAAATTTGAAGTAAATGCGTGTTATAAAGTTTTAAATTTAATAAATCTTTTGATTAGGTATATGAGAGACTCGTTAAAAATCATTTCTGTTTGAATAAAAAGTTTTTTTTTATATATGAAAAGTTAAATTAAAATATTAAAAAATAATTCTTAATTTAAAGTTACAGAAAAATAACTAATATATTATGATGTGTGTTTTTTTTCGGTGCTATCGTTCTTCAAATGATAGATAGAAGTGCCATACCATAGCACCAACTGGTCATATTCAACGTTGCTTTACATGCACTCGTGAGAATGAATAACCTTATTCCCCACGACCCAAGTTACCTGATTCAGTCATGCCTGAAATCGACTTAATTAATTCTATTCATATTACTCGAAAAAGTCAATGATATATTGCTTTAAAAGATCTAAAGACGAAATAAACCTAAAATCTAATACATTTGAAATGTAATTAACTTAAAAAGATCTGATATACCCATAATTCAAGATTTTTGAAAATTTGAATGACCCAAGACCCAAATCAAGCCAACCCAAATCCAATAACCTCCACGCCTAATCACTAACACTCTAAACCATGAGTCAATAAACATCAATGAACAATAAGAGAAGCCAGGAAAACAATGTTGTTTTTGAGTGATTCCCATTATTATATTAATTAAAAAATAATAATAATAAGCATTTGCAAGAGCATCATATGAATAAGCCAATCCTAGAATCCAAGAGTATAATAACACCATAAAATATTTTTTAAAAAAAAACATATAAAATAATTATTGCAAATGTAACCAAGGAATCTAGGATTAATGTGATGCAACACCAACAATTTTGGTTTGGTTTGGTTTGGTTTGGTGATATGCAGGGCAGGCAGCGTGCACGAAAAGATGTTCTTTGTCTATGGCATGGATGGGTATATTTTATCTTGAGCCAAAAGTGATTCTTGAGGAAGTTGGTCCTTGTTTTCATCTAAACGATAATTCTGGTGTTGCCATGTGGCAAGAATCCGTGCTTTCAACGGCCTCTTGTCCTCTGTTGACCAAGTCATAGGGGGACGAGGACCAAGTCCATAAAGCTCCAAGTTGCTGTTAATTTGTCACACATCCACGATGAAATGAACCTCACAATTTAGTCATAGAGCGATTAAACTTTTTGTTTCAATAATTAGGATTTAAATCTTGGCGCCCACAGAAATAATAATAATAATTATTATTATAATTATTATTATATGTTCCTTCGATATCGTCATCAAATTGCCTGTTTAAAAAGAACAACTTGAGGGAAAATTTAAACCATATATACGCATATGGGCAGCCATTGCAAAACAAAACACAAGCAAACATCCTTTGAGAACAAAAGCACTCTTTCTTTCAGAGGCAACCTCCCAACCCTGTGTTTTTTCTTGGTCCATTTCCCATGGAAATTCACTTTCAGCAATATCAAAGGCCAAGCATTCCAACTAGTACAGCAACCAAATTCAAAGGATCAAAAGTTTCCAGAGACAATAAAAGGTTCGTTGGGGTTAGGCAAAGGCCTTCTGGGAGATGGGTGGCAGAAATCAAGGACACTACCAAAAAGATAAGGATGTGGTTAGGCACCTTTGAGACAGCTGAAGAAGCTGCTCGTGCTTATGACGAAGCTGCTTGCCTTCTCCGTGGATCCAATACTCGCACCAACTTCATCACTCGTGTGTCATTTGATTCTCCTATGGCTTCCAGGATTCAAAACCTTCTCAACAAGAAGAAAGGAGGAAAGCAGGCAAAAAGTGCAAAAAGTATTGAACTTTCTGTCCCACCCAGTACTCTTGTAACTGGTAGTACCAGTGATATTGGTAGCACTAGCGCTTGTGACGCCAGTGGTAGAAATTCTCGGACCGGTGATGAAACAACTCAGGATACTCAGTTTTTTGACTCTGCATACAAGCCTGATATGAGCAAGTGCACCGAAGAATTTGATCATTCCGTTCTTTCGTGCAGTTTTGGACCTGGGATCGATCGGTTTCTGTTTGCAGAAGAAGTTTTGGATCTCCCTCGAAATATGGTTTTGCCAGGGGCCAGTGACTTGCAGTTTTCAGAATTTGACAGGATGAAAGTGGAAAGACAGATATCAGCATCTCTGTATGCAATAAATGGAGTGGAAGAGTACATGGAAACCTTCCATGATCATAATGAAACTCTAAACTGGGATCTCCCACCAATATGGTAATTATTCTCCCAGATTTGATGAGCCTAAGGGCCAATAAATTGAATTTTTTGTTCTCAACTTAATTGCATGCATTCCACCAATATGAAGAATGTATCCACTAGAGAGTCAGAGGCCACAGTTGGAGATGAAATTGAAATCAAATTTCAATAATGTCAACGAATTACAAGGAGAATGTCACCCTAACTACTGTTTTGGGGAGATTTTAAAAGATATGGATTAAGCCACACGTGACATCATATCAATTAAGACAAACATTTGTCCGATTGTTCTCCATTCTTCAAATTCATTCTTTCTTTCTCATTCTAGTGCATATGTAGCCAATAAAGTATGTTGCAGCATCATGCATTTCAAATGGGGACTCTTAAGGTGCTGCACTAGTTTCTAGCATAATGGTTAGTACCTTGTAATGGCTATCTTAAAGTCTCCCCAGTGTTTACTTAGAAGATGAGCTTCAGCTGCTATTTTCCAGCTGTGTGAGAAAAAAGAGCAGATGTTTGAAAGGCTGAAGTATTACAGCTTACATTTATTAGTGAATCCAACTAAACGTGCATTCCAGGGTTGCCAAAAGAATCTTTCTTAACAAAATTCATTGTTGTGGACAATTGATTACGACATCCAAAACCTTGGAGGGTTGGTTTACATGATAATGACTTCACCTTGACTAGTATGCCAGAGAGAGATGAAGACATTTGTTATTTGCTCTGCGGTCCACACCTTTGTTCATGAAATTCTTCATCCCATTAGACCATTTTTATCCATATGCATTAGGATCCCAATTCATGGATCACAGAAACACGCTACTCTTGGACGTTGTGTTTGTTGGGAAAGAAGAAAATTGAGGGAAGAGATGGATAACACGATAGGAAAGGAGACCGAGGAAGGAAATTGATTCTATCTCTATCTTGTGTTGTTTGGTCGAGAAGGAAAAGCAACAGAAAAATATTTTCTACTGTTAGGTTTGGGGAAAGATGGAGAGAAAAGAGATTAAAATCACATAAATTTATCATTGTGAACTCTTCTGTAATAAAGGTAATGCTTATACCAACTGACAACTAATTATAAAAGTAAACTTGATAAACAATAAGATTTATAATTTTTTGAAAAAAAAAAAGAAATATTGTTTTGTAAAACATATATTTCAACTAATCAAAAAATAAAATATCTACTGCCAATATACCCTGGAGATGACATCTACAACCTGAAAGGTTCTCCTAACACACGAAAACATCACCGAAAGTCAGACACATGCAACCTTTCCACCGCTTAGCCAAACTATTTCGGGCAAGTTGGTTCAAATCTACCTAATTAATCTAACACGAGAAAGAAACTATGGAGATGCTGGGCAAAGCATCCTCACCAAACGACTCCCATAGTCGCTGTGGTTGGAGGTTTATGCTAGCATATGATATGAGGCTGAATGAAGCAAGAATCAGGAGCCAATCTTTCCATATCTCCATCTTCCAGCAAGAGGAGGACATCTTTTCCAGTATTGAAGTGGTAAAAGTTGAGCCAACATAAATTATCAGACTTAAAACTGTTCGAAAACTAATTAGACCCAACCCGCATTGATTAACCACAAAAAGAAAAAAAGTCAATATTTGAAACCTTATTTACATCGAATCATGAATAACTTGGGTGTGAACAATAATCTAAGACCTGACGAACACAAGATATATACGAAATCAAATGAGCCTACCCCAACTATTCTCTTGCTGAATACGATAATCAAGTTTCCAAAAAGAATTTGTTAAAGAACTCTTCAATGGGCAGCATCGGGTAAGGGCAAACTTCAGCATTTCCCAGCAGATCCAACAACTTGAAAGAATGTCTCCCATCATGCTACGGTACGGTTGATTAATGATAATTCTGATTAACCAAAAAAAGAAAAAAAAAAAAACACAAACTTGGAGTAGTAGCGATTAGGATCTTCAACGTAGTACCTTCTTCATTGGCCTTCCTGGAGCAAGTTCTAGACAGAATATACCCGAGGGCCACCCATTAAAAGTCAGGTCAGGTTTGATTGCCATTCCCGGTGGCAATGGCACAGGGCTACAATCCTGCGTAAATTCCTTCCACCATCCATAAAATGGCGCACACAATAATTTTCATAGAACGATCAAGTTTCGGTCCCCGGGCCACACGGCTCTCAGACGCTTGGTACAAAGCCATTTCTTTTTACAATCTTAAATTTATTCCTTTTTTTTTTCACAAAGAAATTTTTTTTAACTCGAATTCGTGACTTTTATGTCACAATGGAATTGAGTTGTTTACATTGCACCGAGACTTGCCCTTCAAGATACTTCAGAGGACAGGTAACTAAATACCATGGACTAGTTCAAACTAAAAGACTGCGAATTTAGAAACATAACATGACATTGCAGAGGTCGAAAGTTGCATCTTAAAAACTGTATTTCTGAGACCAACATTGAGTAGAAATCCACAACATAAAAGAAGGTAATATTCAGATCAATCGCACGGGATGATAATCACAACCACATAATGCCAGAAAAACAAGCAAGCAATGGAAACAGAAAGACATCCAAGAGCCGGTGCCTAATCAAAGATTATCTCAGAAATCTCCTTCTTCTTCTTCCTCATCACCACCTTCTGCCCCAACTTCCTCGAAGTCTTTCTCAAGAGCAGCAAGATCTTCACGAGCCTCTGAGAACTCACCTTCCTCCATGCCTTCACCAACATACCAGTGGACAAATGCTCGTTTTGAATACATGAGATCAAACTTGTAGTCGATTCGTGCAAAAACCTCTACCACAGCTGTATTGTTGCTTATCATACAAACTGCACGCTGCACCCTGGCAAGATCGCCTCCTGGCACCACCGTTGGTGGCTGGTAGTTGATACCGCACTTAAAACCAGTAGGGCACCTAGAATATGAGCACATTGCATGACATTAGCTGGACCAACAAAAACAGAAGTGACAAACAAGGCAACTGTTTAACATTCATACAGTTGATCTATTGAAAATCTGATTTCTTTTCTAGTGAAATCTAGGAAGTTACTTTCTTTGTAAACTGCATACACCAATCCCTGCATTGGAAATCAAAATTCCTCATCTGCCAAACAAGTCCTAGAATAATACCAGTGTTCATTACACACAAATATCATTTTACAGCAACCAAATATACAATAGTCCAAACTGAAAGCTAAAGAGTCTCTTGCATATAAACACCAAGTACTATGTCAAAATTATTAGCATGCACACAAAATAACCTGCATAAAAATGTGCATTCCACACAATTGCCAATCTCAAACACCTTATTTTCTTACTTCAATAATCAATCTCATTCCTTCCTGAATGGTCAAAGTTTGGCATTATGTCATTACTCTCAAAACTAATTATGTCAAATCTTGGAACAAGTCTATGACCACAAGAGGGGAAACAAATGCTTGCTTACTCCACCTTAAATGACAGTTATCTTCCAAACTAAGTTTTGATTGTCTATAACCATTCTTGTTTTGTGATTATTTAGTCTAGGAAATAACAAGCTAGTATATGATAATAGCAAAGATTTGACATAAGAATGGCTTCTGGATTACCTATAGTGCCTTGTTGTTAAGGATTACAACAAGATATTTGACTAATATGTCACTGCAATATATGTTTCAGCCATTTTGTGAATGTGGCCATTATTTGTATCATAACCACTTGAAGCTGGCATATGCAACTCCAATTGCATGATTATAAAATGAGTTTAACCTCATCTTTACAGCATGAGGTGTCTGCCAAAATCAGTCCTTACATGTTGAACATAAGCATATGAACTCACCAGTCAACAAATTGTACCGTCCGCTTTGTTTTAATGGTTGCAACAGCAGCATTAACATCCTTTGGGACAACATCTCCACGGTACATTAGACAGCAAGCCATATACTTCCCATGCCTTGGATCACATTTGGCCATCATACTTGAAGGTTCAAACACGGCAGTTGTGATCTCAGGAACAGAGAGTTGCTCATGGTAAGCTTTGGCAGCTGATATAACGGGGGCATAAGATGAGAGCATGAAATGGATGCGAGGATATGGCACAAGGTTAGTTTGGAACTCTGTAATGTCCACGTTAATGGCACCATCAAACCTCAAGGAAGTGGTCAAGGAAGAAATAATTTGGGATATCAGCCGGTTCAAATTGGTGTATGTTGGCCTTTCAATGTCCAACGATCTCCTGCAGATATCATAGATAGCTTCATTGTCCAGAAGCACAGCTACATCAGTGTGTTCAAGAAGAGAATGAGTAGAGAGAACACTATTGTAAGGCTCCACAACAGCAGTAGAGACCTGCAAAATGAGTAAAAGTCTGCTGAAAGAGATTTTCAAACTGGTAGTTCAATCCAAAGATAAAAGCATTTAACATGAGGCCACACACACACAAATAGCCATAATTCACCATTCAGACAGGTATCATGTGATTCTGTGAGGAGAAAGCCTAGGAAATCTGTACAACTCAAATGGCAGTTATCTTCCAAAAATGGTTGCCCACTTCACCTTTCTGTTATGCCCCACTAGCCATTCCAGATTCATGAAACATAAAACAATCACAAGTAGTTTTAATTTCCAAACTCAGACTTTGAACATTAGCCTTTCCTTAAAAATATTTAGAAAATGTTTTCTTTACAAAAGATTCTCTACATTCACTAAGTTTCTATTCATAAGTTTAGTTTGCAGGTCATTTGCCTCAACATTTGAGCATAAAGAGTGATTTATCTGGATTAAAATAACCAGCTAGTATACAATAATGTCATGCAGAAAGAAGTTCATGAAATGATTAATGTTTCATATTTAGCAGAAAGTTTTCACTACAATTTATCCCCCCTATAGTTGTCCTTGAGGTTTGCAACACAAACCTGAGGAGAAGGATAGATGGTGAAGCCAAGTTTTGACTTCTTTCCATAATCCACTGATAAACGTTCCAAAAGCAGCGAGCCCAGACCAGAACCGGTACCACCACCAACAGCATTGAACACCAAAAACCCTTGCAAGCCAGTGCAATTGTCTGCCAACTTCCTCACTCGGTCAAGGCAGAGATCAACAATTTCCCTCCCCACTGCATTATTCCACAGAACTTTCAGTTGATGAATACAATGAGAAGGAGATTGTCAATTTAACATGACAGTGCAAACATATTTACCAGTGTAATGCCCTCTGGCAAAGTTGTTAGCAGCATCTTCCTTGCCAGAAATAAGTTGCTCAGGGTGGAAAAGTTGCCTGTAAGTCCCACTTCTAACTTCATCAATAACAGTAGGCTCCAGGTCCACAAATACAGCCCTGGGCACATGCTTGCCAGAGCCAGTTTCACTGAAGAAGGTATTAAAAGAATCATGTTCAACACCTACACTGGTGTCACTGCAACAGAAGAAAAGAACTTTGTTAGGTACAATAGAAATGACCAAAAGTAATAAATAAGGAATATCCTCAAACAAAGTAAAACAAATAAAATTTCCAGCACAAAAATTGCGAGATTGTCATTTTCTTCTAAACCCTAAATGCATGTATGTTGTTGCCAATAGAAATCCACCAATCACCACCAAAATGTGAATAAATGTTAACAAGATCCATGAAGCAACTTAATTCCAACATTGCTACAACAGTCGAGACTACACCCATTCATATTCAGAAATACAACAAAATGGAAATACATTCATAACCATAGATGTCAAAAAACAGATAATATACACCCACAAAAACACTTCTGCCAACTCCATTGTAACATTGTCGAATTCACCCAAAGAAAACAGCTGAACGGTGGATTCTTTAGCCTTTAGACGGCTTGTGGCTGATTAGTAAACAGGATTTTAAATTCACATTACCTACAAAATCTTTTATTTATTCCTCAAAATCGAAGAGAACTGTGAACATAAGCAGGCCAGGAATTCTTTGCATGAAAAAACCACAAACACATTTTTCTGAAACCGTCCCATATTCACGGTAGAAATCACATATACAGAGGAAAACAATTTTATCCCGAACAAGAAACCCATAAATGCATGCAATTTTCTCTCTTAAAAAGAAATAAAGAGAGAGAAAAATGGAAAGAAACCGGCTTTACACGCCTACTCACCTACATTAATTGGGGGAAAGAAAATGGAACAATGACGAGACAGAAAGGTACAAGATCCATTAAAATATCAAACCCCACAATGATAGAATGCCATAATATCAGAAATAACCTACTCTGTTTCCAAAAAACAAAAAGTTAAAATCTTGAAAAGAAAAATCTCACAATAACCAATCAAACAACCAACAAAAGGTTCTATCAGAAAAGAAAGATCATCACATTATATATGTAATTTTACACCCAAAAAAAAACCCTAAAATCACAAAATACATAAATGGGTCTCTAATGGGTTGCACAAAAATGCATTAAACAAAAGAAGAGAAACCACAAAAAAAAAGGTACCTGGGCATGGTTCCGTCAGGTCGAATTCCATGTTCAAGGCAATAAAGCTCCCAGCAAGCATTCCCAACTTGGATCCCTGCTTGCCCTATGTGTATGCTTATCACCTCCCTCATCTTCTCTCCTTATTTCTCTCCACAACCACAATTTTATTTTTGTGCGTGTGTGTGTGTGTGTGTGAATATGGATCTGCAGATCGCAGAAGTCCCTCTCTTTCTCTCAAAGAAAGCTTCTTTCTTTCTTTCTCTTTCTTCTTTCTGCTTTCTGCTTCAAGGGACAGAAGAAAAAGAGAAGAGAAGAAAGGACAAGAATTTCCTTGTTTTTTATGTTTTGTGTTTCTTTGTCTGTTTTTGTTGGGGGTGGAAAACTGGGAATGTCAAAAAATTACAAGAGGAAAGTTAATCGTTCAAGTGGGTCCCCCCATCATTTGATGCCAACTGTACGGTGATGGCAGGCTCTGGCCAGGTTGGCCAGTTGTCGGTTTTCCTGGCCCACATAAGTTGGCTCCCCGTATATCGTTGGGTTGGTTTCTTTTATTGCCACTGCCACTGCCACCGCCAGAGTGCTTGCAATTATTGTAGCAATGTCTCCCCCCCCAAAGATTTTAAATAAATAATAAATTTAGAAAGTTAACATCATATTAAATTTATAAATTTTTTATTTATATTTTATTTAATTTTTTACAATAAAATATTTTAATTACACAATATATATATATATATGCATTTTAAAAAAAAAATCAATAAATTTCCTTCAAATATAAATATTTTTCAACACTTCAATGGGACGCGCCAAGGGGATATGACTGAAAAAATAGATATGATTAGAAACAAATTGCCATAAATACAAACAAGAGAAAGAGAAGAAGCCTTCCATCATATAAATCCAACCCCGTTAACTAATTTTAATCGTACCGAGCTGAACTGTTTGCACAAACTCAGGGACATACCGTAACACAAAATATAATATATATATACACATAAATAGCAGTAAAAATTTTGATTACTTATTTTTAGAAAATAAAAAATGAAAATATTTGATTAGTTGCATTATGTTCGTGATTTCTTATAATTTTTTAAAATTAAACTAACTAACTTTTCGCATAAAAAAATACGAAAGATTAGGTGAAAAATAAAGATATCCGTAATAATAAATTGAATGAGTGACATTGCATTATAGGGGATACGTGCAACGTTAACTAAAAGATGTTTTATTTAATAAAATTGATCAAACTCGTGTAAATAAGGAAAAGAGAAAGGGAGGAAAATCCCAAGTTGTTGTTATTATGTTGGGTGGAAATTAAAATTCAGCATTAAAACTTTATTGGCGTTGTTATTTGGGAAATTTGTTATAGTAATAGTATTTCGTTTTTTCTTTTCTTTTCCTTTTTTTTTTTTTTAAGCTAAAAGTGGGCTTACTGCCTCAAGCTATCTTTTAATAAACTAATTAAGTTAAAGCATCGCTTGCATGGAAGGTGGAAGATTAGATGGGGGTGGAATTATGATATTGGAATTTTGAAGATAAAGTCCATTATTGTCATTGTTGATGCCGCTATCATCAAGGCTTACGGATGGCTAGGCTGCCGCTATGGCATCCACTCCACCAGATCTCGTCGTGTAGCCTTTGCCATCATGCAATGCAAGCGTGTAGCCAATTAACAAAAGATGTGGATTCGATTAGAGTGTCAAGTGTTGGAATGGATCAAATTTATGGGACTGTGTGTTCGACCCCAAGAACGGCTGGCTCTAATTCAGTATTTGAGGTTACAATACTGGAATTCGAATTTGTTTCCACATGTTCTGAGGAACAACCTTAAATTAAAATACGCTCTACCCAATGCGGATTGGTTCCAAATGTTCAGTTCTTTGTCTGCCTATGCAATGCATATACAATATTTTCATTATACACAAAGAGAGAACACGAAAAGGTGCAATCCGAAGTGCCAGTAAAGCATACAGTCTCATGACCTTTTCTTGATCCTTCCTTCTTTTGCTTCCGAGAGAGTGAAACACAGGAAGCCAGAAGAAACGAGCTGGTGGAGTCAGAGAAAAGTGTTGGGGTTTATGGATGGTAAAAATAAATGAACACTTTGGCAGTTTGGTCCACGTATGAGTATCAATCTCCATCGCCCTTTTTGTCAAGTTCTTCCGTCATTGACACTCTATGCATGCCTTTCTAGCTAGGTGTCGGAATTAGAATAATCATTCCTCCTTCTTTGCCAAATTTCTATTTCTTTTCTTTCCAACACGTTCAATGCTTTTCCCTTTGGTGTTTTTTTCTAAATGGGACAGACGTTTTATGCTGGAATCGAGGGGAAAATATAAGATATAATTTTGCGTAAAGGCTCCGGAGTCACCGCACTCCACCGTTTCACTTTATGGACCGAGCTCAATCAAAGTGAGTGTGAGTCATGCTTGGGCTGTTGCTGTGCGTGCTGGGCCTGATGATCTTGGACATGGCTAGGAATTCAGATATTGATCGGTAATGATGAGAGCAGAGCTTGAAGAAGCAGAACGAAAGAGAGTAAGGGCCATTAGAGCCTTTCTTTTAAGGATGGTTGCTTCATGCTACCACTGGCAACCTTACAAGAATTTCTCTTTCTAGGTGGGTTGTGCGGATGGGAGGGCGCTGCTGCATAGAAGGAAGCATTGCCAAACCTAAAGCAAGCGGATATCAACTTAGCAAGCCAACTCCTGATGACAGGCTTTTGCTAGTACTTTTCCTAAAGAGGAGAATGAAATGTTGTGAATGCAATGGCAAACGAATTAGGCACAAACTATCAGACACTTCATGTAAGCCCAGAAAGCTAGCAAAGGCTGACGGAAAGTCCACTAAACATCACATTCTTAAATGGATATCAAGTCCAGATAGCAGTACTTTATTAAAAGCAGCTTTGCGTCTATAGGCAAATCCAGTACTTCATTCATGAAAACATTTTTGCTTCGCTGGTACCATTTTACGGTTCAACCTTCAAGATATTGCGACATAAGTGCCTCCGTAATGATACAAAATGAGACTGCTTGACCACTGAGTGAGTTTTTAACGTGAAGCAGGGACCTTGGGCCTCGGCACTAAGACTTCAGATCAACCACTGTCGCTAAAAATATATCTACCCCCTTAACCATGTGTTCCTGTACGAAGAGTTGTCACGCAGTGAAGCATCATGAGGCTTGTATTCCATAACATAGCTGAGGGGAAGCTTTAAGTGTCTTTTGATTGAATCTCTTAGAGCCATGACAGCCTAAAAGACCAGAGAAGGGTAAGGCATTGTATTTCAGCAACAATCACAACAAGATAAAGAACAGATAATAAGAATTGAAAAATTTAAACGGTTCACATCTAGACTGCTAAAAGGAGGGGGAAAGAAGGCAAAAATTAAGCAATCAATGACCTGGTGATCAGATGCATTGCGATTCCACACACTCAATATATCCTCATTGTACCGAATGCTCAGCACCACACCACATATGTTTTCCCCATATTCAAGTTGGTCACCCACTAAGGCAAGTACCTGCATGTAAGAAGTAATGAAAATTAATAGAAAACCAACACTCCCATGTAAAAACCAATTCTGACTTTCTACCAGCAAGAACCATCACATGTACAATAACTGGGAAAAAAAAAAAAAGAAAACAAAAGGAAGGGAAGAAGTAAGAAAAATTATCCCATATGCACTCCTACAAATGGTGACCAGCACCTACTATCAATTTCCATTGGAAAATCTAATATCACATTAGATTTTCCAATTAACAGAATAGTAGCAACATACAAGCAGTACAGTTTGGATCCAAACAGAATCAGGACCAACACATCCTTTTTGCAGCTAGTTATTAAAACCAAGATTTGAAAAAATAGGAATGCAGACTACAACATTTATCTCATTAAAGGACTAAGAAATTTTAAAGCACTCAGTTTCTTTTTCTTTTTTATTTTGGTGACAAAAGCACTAAAAAATGTTAGTAGGCCATTATTGTGCATTATGTTCTCTAGCCAACAACAAAGTGCATCAGACATCCATGTTCCTGAATTCCATATTCCAGTTGAAAAGACTCTAGTAGATCAATGAAAGGTTGGCCTGGCAAGGGACATTTCAAATTGACAACCATGCATGCAAGCATATCATGTGAGCATGTGTGACTGTTTGTTTGCAATAAACAAGCAGAATATGCATAATGCGGTCGCCACGACACAAGAAGCCAACAACATTAAGGCAACATAAAAATATTTCAGCTGTAATTTAACGACATCAATAGCAATTGCAAAACAATGACAAATTATTTCTCTCATCTTACCAAGTCCTCCCAAAAGCGACCCGAGACAACCTTTTTGAATCTTATTATCCACTTTCCACCACTACAGTTGGCAGAATCCTGACAGAAAACAATCATTGGCAACATTTGTGTTTAGTATAGACTCAAATGCTAACCACAAGCATAGAATGGACACAAGGAAAAAAAAAAAAAAGGTGATCAAGACCTATTACAAAATCAGGTTCAGAAAGTTACCTCCCACAAAGGGCGGATTCCCTCCTTAAAAAGATGCAAATCAGTTGGATTTGGCAAAGAAGAAGGTCGAGCCAAGTGGCAATAGCAGACCCAAAAACCCTCAACCTTCATAAAAGAATGTGTAAAGGCCAAATCAGTAAAACAGGACCAGAAATAATTGTTTTATTTGGGTAAGAAATAATATATCTTCACACATGCAGTCTATCACAAAAATGCTTACTGTGCTGAAGTCAACAATCTTCTTTATGTTGTCCTCATATGATGTTTGCGTCCGAACTCCAGGTGTTCGTCGAGTGTACCAAAATGCAAACTTATGCTGATCATAGACAAGTAAAAACAAAATAAGCCCTACTCAAATGTGTAGTTAAAAAAAAAAAAGAAAAAAGATAGGCAAATGCTAACAGACTGTTATTGTTGAAAGGGAAAAACTGCGTGCATTGTATAACATGTGTATAAGCAACCAAGAAGCCAGAACAAAACACCACCAGAAAGCAAGAAAAAGCTGATTTTGTTTCAAGTTTGGCAGACAAAACAAGAGCTAAAATAGCAGCAAATACCCACAAATTGAGCTTTGCATTTGTGTAAATTCAACCTTAAAAAAGGGCAATATAGGCATTGCAAGGTGACCCAAACACAGCTAATCTAAAATGCCCCCTCTAATCCATGTCTTCTGCTAAAGCAAGTGAAGAATAACGTACCACATATATTCCACTCTCAAATTTCAAGATGAATACAGTTTATCGTTAAATTACATAGTTGAGGTTTGTAATTCTGCAACCCAAGGAACATGCCTTAAGTCAATAGTCGTGTCAACACTGGTAGCATCTTACCTCCCGCCCCAATTTTAATCCAACTGCTAGAAACAAAGGACTCACAAAAGCTCTTCATCATCCACAAAGCATTGCAGCATGGTGGCTGCAACTGGGATTTCTTTTTTTTTTTTTTTATTTACAACATCTACATCGCAGCATGTCTTTCCCAATTGTCGACAAATCAATTGCTACAATCAGACACAATTTAGCTTTTCCAATGCCTATTTCTCGCCAAGCACGTTCATGAACACCCACACGGGTTCGATCTTTTTTCACTCATAAACCTAAAGATCAAACAACAGAGTCTTAATCTCAAATTTAATTAACTCATTCGAAGCTTGCAGTGAGATATAATTGTTCTAATTGATCTTCTCTCTCATAAATTCCAAAATAAAAATTGGAATGTAATTTCTTCTACCATAAAATTCCCACCCAAAAAAAAAAAAGGACAAGCTATAACTCATGAAAAACCAATCAAATTGCTGTGTCACTACAAAACCACCACCACCACCAAGAGACACACAAACGAGCAAAGAGACGTAAATAAGGGAAAGAGAGCGGAGAGACCTTGAGCGGATGCAAGCCAGCCTTGAGGTCACGTGCCTGGCGTTCTTCCGCTTCTTTATCGACAACAGCAACAACATTATTAACTGGTGCCGAGGTTGAATCGGCCACCGTTTGTGCATTGTTGTTCTTGTTGTTGTTGTTGTTGTCCATTTCCTTCTGATCTGTGGCCTCCATACTTTCTTCCTTTCGCTTTCTGTTACACAAAATCTCTCCAATCTCCTCCGATTGCGGCTGTCCCCTCTGAGAACCTCGTCCGCGAGAAGATGAATAGAATACAGAGAGACGCACACAGAGAGGCTGTTCTCGCTGCGTTTTTGGCTTTGCGATTGAGGAGGAACTTTCGAGGCCTGTTTGGAAACCAATATATCTTAAATCTCCTTACAGGATAAGCGCAGCGCCCCCCGCGTCGGCTTTGTTCGGTTCGGGCAGCACTAAATGTAACCCATCTGCCGAGGAGTAATTCATCGGTAAAATTTGTTTGAGTTCGAATCTTAATTATTATTAATTAATTAATTAATTTAAAAAATAAAAATTATTTAATCATTTCTTTGATTAAGCTAAATTTTAAAGGAAGAAGCTTCTCTTTTTTTTTTATTAAAAAAAATCCTTTAAGAGATCCGTTTAATTATTACATAAAATTATTTAATATTCAACGACTAATGAGACTATATCTAATGATTAATACATATATATATATATATTTGGACCGCCTAATAATGAATCATAGATATGCTTATTGAAATTCCAATTTTTGCACTATATTAGTTCTTTGTAATTTATTTTTAAAATGTTGCAAAATTTTTTTGATTTAAGAGTTTTTTCGTTTATTAAAAATATTTTTTTATAAAAAATATTTACTAAAAATATTCACAATAAAAATAAATCATTTTTTATTATTTAACTGTACTGTTAAGCATCCCACCAATGCCTGTCTTTGGTACACACTTTGACCAAGCGCCACTCTTGGAAATGTCGGCCAAGTGGAATGCAAGGTATTTTCCCCTTTTCTCTTTTTCTTTTTTTTTGGGGGGGGGGGGGGGGGGCTGGGGCGATGGGGGTTTAATTAGGAAAATTGGAGCTTTTAATTTTCAGGCTGTCGTAAAGCGGAGCATTTTCACATTTTTTTTTCTGTTAATAATTTTTTATTTAGGCACAGAGCTTCTTGATACATTTAGGTATTGATTCTCCGCATTTATGAAAAAAAAAATAAATAATTTGTACATGTTACTGCTTAATTTGTTGTAATGCTGAAAAAATTAATTAAGCGTTGCTCCATTGATAAAGTAAGGACGTTTATACAAAGCTCCTTTTAACAAACGGAACAAAATTTGGATCAAAAGGTTAGATTTTTCAATTGCACACAACAAATGGAATGAATGAAAAATGTGGGAGAGAAAATAAAAGACAAGAAGAAGGATTGAAAGAGAGAATATCATTTTGTTTCTTTTTTTTTTTTTTTGTTACAATAGAATTAATATATATATATATATATATATATATATATATCCTCAAATTTCTCTCAAAAGCATCCTCTCAAATTACACATATTAGAAAAAACTTTAAAAATTTGGGTGGAATTTTGTATGTTATAGAATTACGAGAACACTTTAAAAATTTTTAAAAATATAAAAAATTATCTCAATTTCCAATCAACTTTGTAATAAATAACTCGCAAAAAAAACATTAAAAAAAGACACCAAAATTATTGTCTGTATTATTTATATTTATTTATTACATTTTACAACACCATCAGACAGAGAGAGAGAGAGAGAGGGAGAAAGGAGAAACACCATCTCTTCCCTGTCCTTGTTGTTGAATCTCCTTGTGTTCATGCCTCTGTCCATTCGCGTGCGTAGATCGTCGTCATCGTAATCCGATAACCTTTTTTTTTTTTTTTTTTTTGTTCTTAATAAATAATTTTCTTCCAATTCTGCCCTCCTTCGTGCCTTGTATTCTCGATTTGTGCCTTCTACCACAATGGCTCTGGCTCTCGTTTGCTTGCTCTATTTTGGGTCCTTGTCTTCTCTCGGGCTCGTGTGGGCATCGGCTTCTACGTGTTCCAAAGATTCCGATTTCCTTATGCACAGTCTTCAATCGCAATGCCCTCTCTCGATCTCCCCAAATCCTGTTCTTGAGGTACCTTTTTTTTGGATTTTTAAATTTTTATTTATAATTAATTTTATTTGTATTTTTTTTTTTTTTTGGTTAAAGTTCATATTATATTTTTGTTTGGTTTTGGATTGATGGGTTCTTAGTGCCTGGTTTTTTTTTTTTTTTTTTTACAAAATGGGGTTTTCTTTTAGTTCACTTTTTAATTTTTTGATCGACCTGGCTGTTCTTTTTCTTTTTTCATGAACGCTTAGATAGGCTTTAATTGATTTTTTTTCCTTTTTTTCATTGGCTTTATTATTGAAGTTGTTGGTGAAAATTGCTGGTTTCAATTTGTGTGAAAACTTTGTGAATTGGGGCGTTAACTTTTCATTGTTTTTTTTTTTTTGGGTAGTTGTGGGTGTGTGAGTTTAAGTACGGTTTTGGGTACAAAATCAACAATCTTGTTAGTTTGTGGTCTTCAGGACTTGAAATGTGTTTGAGACTTTTTGCGTGTTGATTTAATGTATATAAAGGACTAGGTGGTAGTTTGCATTTTGAATTCAAATCTTACAACCGGAGAAGGGATGCTGTTATGCGCATGTGGCTGCTAGTTTTGAGATGATGTTTGTTGGTACCCTGCCAAAAATTGTTGGAGATATAGAGCTTTTAGCGCTGTGTTGTACAGGTTATTGTACCGGAAAATGTAATTTCATGGAAGGGACTACCTTAATGTTTTTAAGGACTTTGTGTTATTCTTTCAGTATGCTGTTCTATTGTTAGGGTGCATGATTGATTATGACTGCTTAAATTTGGGGGGAAAAAAAGGAGGCAAAATAAAACTAAAAAAACATGTGTAATTGACATACTTTGGTATCAGAATGATATGAAGGTTGTTCTCTCCAATAAACTAATAAGGCACATAAGACTCTCTGACAGGTGAGAGATTGTAAAATGCTGCTGTGAGGAAGGGAGTGGATTGGCTTAGAATAGACAGAGACTTATCTGTTTGAATTTGGTGTAGATCTCTATGTGAGCTTAGGTGCTAATTATTTATAAACCAATTTGTTATTTGCACATGGAAACATTTGTCTGAAACAAAGCACAATTTCAAATTGGTATGTTTTTCTTGTATTATATCATGTTTTGGAGCACTAAACTGTCTTTGAATTTTTTCTCTTTAAATGGTTAAATTGTTCTTTCCATGCACAGATAATTTTTCTTCATCTTGATGCATTGTTGTTCCATTAACAAGTTATATCTGCCGTTGAATGTTGAGGTTGTCGACTCGATTCATGGAAAGATGTGGAAAAGTTGGTGTCAGAGCTTAGGTCTAGTATCTCTGACTCTTTTGTCATGCCTTTTCTCAGGAATACAGAGCCTTTTGCCTTCTATCTGGTTTGGTCACAATTTTTCTTGCTTTAAAGCCTTGTTGTCAACGTGTCATAAAATCATAGCTCCAATCTTTCCCTTTCCCATTATAAATTGCCCTGTCTGTGTCTTATACTTTTATTCTCTCATCAGTCCTCCATTAGGCTTCTGGAATTCTGGATATGGTGAAGAAACCATTGAAAAATAATATCTTGAGTAACATTTAATTATTGTCAGGGACACAGAAGGGGACCAAGGTGCTCTCAGTATGATGTTGTTTCTATTCTGGTAGATACTGTTTTAGAAGGAACAAGAAATTCTTCACACTTTTGTGTAGCATACAAATGAGTGGAACACCTGTTGTAGCTGTTTAGGCTACCATACAGGGTTTAAGGAATTTCTATACAAACTGCTTGGTTTGCTCGTTTTTGGATGTTTTGGTTTGTGGTGAACTTTGAGCTGTTTTGGCTATTATACAGGGTTTGGGCAGCACTTTTTCGCTTTTACAAGTTATTATCTTTTTACCTATCAAGACTGACCTGCAGGATGAACTAGATGCTACTGATTTCTTCAAATATTTGAACAAAATAATTAGAAGCCAAAGAAAATTTTAAGTGTCAAGAGATCAGAGTCCTAATTTAGAAGGAGCTAATGTGACCAAATTTAGGGGTCCTTCAAGTTCTAAAGTTGTGATAAACCATATTCGTAGTGGAATGTATGTTCATTGCCAATCAGACAACTTGCATCATGTCAATGCTATTTCTAGATGAAATTTGCCACTTGATGTGTTCATTTTTACAATATCTTGACAAGATCTGAACCACTGCGCTGCCAATGTAAGAAATGTGGTTACAGCATTGTGGTGCCTGTTATCCTACCAAAAAACTCAATGAATATTGATGAGATGCCTCTTTTAGCAGTTTATTTCAATGGCTTTATGATTAACAAAAATTGATAAGGTTTGCAGTTCAATTGTGTTGTTTAAAAAAAAAAAATTGAAGAGCTTGTACAAATGGTATTTTCCATGCTTTTCCCACTAAAATAGGACAGGAAGGAAATCTTCTTGTTACTTTGAAATCTTCTAATGGGCAACTTAATAAGTGAGTTAGATTTGCACAAGTTGTAAAATCTCATTGTAACAAATGTGTGTTATTCTTTTATTTATGTTTATTTGATATACATTTTTAGTTCTTTTGACTCTAGTTAGCTTTGCTTTTGAACTTATTAATTGGTCAAAAGGGATTATTCAATTTTCTTTAATCAAATTAGAGTCTGAAGTGAGGTGGAATCTGCAGGATTCAGTTATTTACATGTAGCAGTATAATTCTTGTATGTCTCAGCTCTTATTTGTGTTGTTTTCTAATTGTTCTTAATATGAAATGAAAGTGATGCTGGCCAACAGAACTGGCTGAATTTACTACCAATGAGTCTCTTCATGCCTCTTTCCCCCCCTTGATCTTTGCTTTCACAAAACTCATCCAGCTGTCCATTAGAATTTTGGTGAACATATTCTTTTACGATGAATTGGATCTGTATGCCAGATTTCATAAATTGGGTAAAATATGCCATGATGGCTTATTTCCTCTACTTAGGTCATCACTCAGCCTTTTTTGTTCATTATCAAAAACAATACCTTTTCCCCCTTTTCAACAAGATCACCTGGCATGTATTTGATTAGTCATAAATAATTGCAAATTTGAATTGCTTCCTCCTGCTGAGTTTTATATCCATTTCTTGTCAACAGGTGGATGGGAACTTCCTGGACAGAGCTTTGACTTCAATGCAGGAGAATGCTTATATTTCTGTACTCTTTTATGCTTCCTGGTGCCCATTTTCAAGCCATTTGCGCCCTAAATTTGAGCTGCTTAGTTCCATGTTCCCTCAAATAGAGCATTTGGCTGTTGAATACTCTTCGGCCCTGCCAAGGTATCATGCTTCTTGACCCGTTTGTAATTTTATGTTATCATTGTGGATAGTATTGGTAAAGAGGCCTTAGTAAAGTTGGACTCCTTGATGGTTTACACACTAGTCCTTAAACACCTAACTGTATGCTGTAATGCATGTGTGTGTACTTGTGTGCAACCAGGCCTGGATGTGAATGCTAATCTATTTCAGTTTCTAGGAAGTATTTAGTGGTCCCTCCTTTAATCAGCTGGTTCCTTTTGTTCGAATATGAGTTGAACCTTTTTAGTTACTTTGTAATAAATGGTGTGATTTTATTTATCCTTTTTTGTTCTTTGACCATTCTCCCTGCAAGTAAGCATTTTCCTATCCAAATTCTTTCTATGCATCCTATTGACCAGTTTGAAAAGAAAGATATTTCTTTAGGCCTTGCCTTAAAGCATTTGGCTATAAGTAGTACACCCATATCTGGTGTCAGGGAGCTTAATTCATCAAAATTAGTTATTTTAGGCAGTTGCAGCCCAACACCAAAATTTTTTACCTAGATTACTTTGTCAATTGGTATCTTGCAGCATATTTTCAAGATACGGAATCCACAGCTTGCCTTCAGTCATCATTGTCAACCAAATGTCAAGGGTGCAGTACTGTGGCCCAAAGAATCTACAATCTCTAGTACAATTCTATGAGAAAACAACGGGTGAGTTCATTCTCATTTTTTGTGGGAGTGAATTGATGAACTGTTTATGTATTTCTCTTGTGATTTTGCTTCCAACCCAAAATGCATTGAGCTAATTGTTTGATGCCAAGCATTAGGACACATGCAGGTGGTATAGGAAGATCATAAAAATTTGCTTAGTGTGTTATTTGGATTGAGCTCATTTCACGTTAGAGATAACATGATCTACTGTGTTCGGTGATCATTGGTTTCAAGATAAGAGGAAGAACCTAACCTCAACCTTTATTTTGAACTCAATAATTCATACTCACTCAAAATAATATTATTGCTAACCTGAGAGGATCTCCAGCAGTGTTGTGAAATGCCCATGCATGATGCTTACTCCCGATTCCCAGCACCACTGACGATATAGTCTAGGAGTCAATAGCATGATTATAATTCATGTGCCCTGACCTCTGCTTGCAATTCAGGGCTTGAACCTGTTCAACATGTTGTTGAGGATGAACCGAGCAATTTGGGTGGTCATGAAGATTCTATCTTGCAGCCATGGGATGGCTCTCCCTTGGACCAGATAATAAAAAGGGAATTCTGTTTGGTATCGGCTACATTGTTCCTGTGTTTACGTCTACTGCTATTTGTATCTCCCAAGTTATTGTCTCATCTCAAGGCTTTTTGGGGCTCGTATGTTCCACATTTCAACTTGGAAATATTTGGTGGGACAAGACAATTATCTGGGCGCATCCTTCACATGGTTGATGTGAGGAGGATATGGACCAAGCTAACATTAAGCAAGACCAGGGCCTTCCATGAAAGAGCTAAAAATTGTCGTGTTTGGGCTTCATCGCTGGCTTCTGTTTCTTTAGGCGAATCTTCAACATCAGCTAGATTGTCACACTAACGTGATGCCCAAAACTTGCTGATGGAGTAAAATCAAGGTTAGGAAGGAGCTTACGGATGAGATAATGTTCTAGAACTGTTTTGATGTCTGTCACGGTTAGACTCTCTCTCTCTCTCTCTCTCCCCCTCTGAAATTTTATCATTAGTGATAATGATGATAGAGGAAGCTGTTGCAGTTTGTTTTGGTTTTTGGGAAGAGTCAAATAGGCATGTGTAAATTTGAGAACAGCTTTTCTCTTTTGTGTATATTATTTGTCATTTGGAGGAACATTTCTGAAGATCAGTGAATGTAAGCATATTTGGTGTTCTCTCTCTCTCTCTCTCTCTATGCACATGTGTATGCACGTGTGTGCACGCATACACACACACACACACACACACAAATGCCCAAAAACAGCAGGATTCTGAGCATTTGTTGAGACGACTCAAGTAGAGGAAGATTGAAAAGTAAAGCTTCATCACTAAATCCTCAACCCAGCAAAGTAAAAATTTGTAGACATTGTCCATTCAAATCGTTGTGTTACCTCAGTAGTGTCTTGTACAAATCTTTGAAGAAACTAATTGCCTTTAAACTTTTGCTGCCGTGGCTTGCACGTTTCTCTCCACATTTAGGGCAGGTTCTGGACTTTCTATCTGTTTTTGGAACAAGTGTAGTCTGTTGTGTTTCTGTAGAGCTTTCTTTTCAAAATCTCACCTCTTATCTGCAGGCTTGATTCCAAGCTAAATCATCAAATCTTGCTTTGAGATTTATGTGATCCTTTTCTAGGGAGCACTTGCCTACATGTCATTTTCTCCTGCTTTTCAAAATTAATTTCCTGAACCCTCGACTAGACCTTACTTTTATGAATAATCCACATTCTCTAAACTCAAAGTTGTAAAGGGCCAGAGTTGGTATAACAGATTTGGTATAACGATAAAATTAATTTATTGAGATTTCAAAGATGCATATTGCGAGTTTTGTAAAGAATTTCTTTGTATCTAAATATAGATAAAGATAAAACTGAATATATATATATATATATATATATATATATATATATATATATTGCATACTTTATGCAGTGTAGAAGTTTGGAACACTAGATCGACTTTTTCTCTTCTATTGTTCTGATGTGGATGATAGATCCATTTACCAATTTTCCTTGGTGGGCAGCCTACACAGATCAATATTTCAACCCCTGTGGGCAGAAGCTCCTCCCATAAATTTTCAGCTGCATCCGATTGACAGGATTTTAGTCCATTAGCAACATACGTGTGGGGCTACTGTTGAAAATGACTTGGCATTGGAATCTCCCTCCTCCTACCATTATCTTGCCAGCCATACACGTCCACGATGTACATGAGAAGAAAGCAAATGTTTCGAGAAAAAAAAATTGCAAATAATTGTTGCTTGCCCCAGAAGCCTAGCATTGGAATGTCGTCATCAAAAAGGAAGAAAATGCTCACAATTGTCCCCCGTCAAATAATGAATATTTCATTAAAAGTTGATGTGAAATAGATTTTGGTATACTTAGCAAAAAAATAAAAAAAAATAAAAAAAAATATATATATATAATTAAGAAATCGATGGTGCTAATAAATCCCCACTTGAAATAATTGTCAACGCTGCAAGTTTCTAGAAGATTTGTCCAATATTACATCTATGGTTGCTAGGAAACCGTCCAATTCGCTCAGTCCAATCAAAACCAAATTGCGGAAATTGAATGAAAATTACAAAATTCAGTTTAGTTAATCAAAATTTTTATTCGATTTTATCAGTCAACTAGATTTTTCAGTTTTTTTTTTTTTTTTTTTTTTTTACACCCCTTAGCCTCTACTCACTTCTAAATGGCTCCATCGTTGTTGAGGTCACATAAAAATTGCAAACTCACGGAAAGCTGCAAAGGCTGAATCGCATTTGTCAATTTGAGGAAAAAGAAGTGGTTTTAGAAGTAAGGTGTTCAATATTTATTCTTTAATCAACTAACTTCATTCATTACCGAATTACATCTGGCATAATAGCAAATTAAGTGGAGGCAAACATGTTCGTACAAGAAACAAAGATTTGTAAGATAAATAATAGTTCGAGTTCATTCAAATTTTCCATAGACGGCTCACAGTTGTGTGGGGCCATCCCTTTCATCATCATTACTCCTTTTTCTCTTCCTCTTCGAAGGCCTACCCCACGGTTACTTTCTTTCCAAGCAAACTTTCACGAGCAACCACCAACCGACACTCATTTCTCTTTCCTCCTCCTCCTCCTCCGCCGAGAGAGAGAGAGAGAGAGAGAGAGAGAGAGAGAGAGAGAGCCCCTTGAAGGAATCTAAAGAGCCCTCTCCCACTGGTTTTCTTCCCATTGTTTCATGAAAAATCTCAAAAAAGTGGCCCCCCCCCAAAAAAAAAGAACCTATAGATCTTTGAACACATGTCCCAATACCCTGTACGTACATGTATTCTTGGCTTCAATTGATCCAAAGTAACGCAAAAGCAATCTAATTTACTAAAAAACCAACCGACCGTATCGGTGCTCTGTATTATTTTATAGGCATTAACTCAGGTTTGAATTGCTTTACTGTCACTTATTCCTAATAAACGGAGTTTTACATTAAAAAAAAAAGATATTAAATTTCATATTCGAGTATAAATATAAGTAACTCCCAATTACAATATGAGTGGAATAATTAAGATATGCATGAAAGTTTTTTAAAAAAATAAAAACATATGTATTTATCAAGAAGCCCCATCAATCAAGGCATTCCCCTAAGTGGGTCCCAATGGACCACTCTTCCTTTGTCGATTCTCGGGAAAGATAAGCACTCAAACCCCCGTTTATTGCTCAGATTTTGATTGTTTCACTCCAAAGAGCAAGAGGACACCATGGTGTGCCGGCCTTGGCTGCTTAGTTTTCATGAAAATTCCACACAAAATTCCACTAAATGCTCGCCCTCTTTGATCAATAATTAACCAACAAAATAGCATTCAAAAAACTTGCCATATATGAACATAATATAACCCCTTCTCCTTGATCCAACTCCACACCTAAAGATTAATTCGAAAAAAAAAACCAAAAAAATGGATCTTGATGAGTGGGAGATACTTCCCCATGATGGATTCCTTGATTACCATGAAGACCCTGAAAAGAAGATGTTTGTCATAAGCAAGCGCAGCTCCAATCCACAAACTGACTTCAACATGGACTACTTCGTGTGTCCATCTTCACCGCCAAAAAAATCAAGGGCTGTGCCTAACCAGCTTGTTCCGGTTCCAATCCAACTAGAAACTGCCAGCACAACTGGCAGGGAACAAGAAGAGGAAGGGCTTAAAGAAGTCACTAAGGTACCTATTGACATCAGTGTGGTACCTCCTGTGATCAAGCCCAAAGTCAATGGTCCAATCTTGGGATCAAAAGAAGCTGATCAAGACTCAGTTTCTCGAGTTTTCTTCAAGAAAATGAAGGAAAATGAATTTGTCGACATGAAAATGGATTCTCCAAAGTCAGGTACTAAGGCCTTTTTGCCTCCTCAGATTGATACTGCTGCAGGTACTTTCAAATTTGAGGGAAAAAGTGAGGCCTATAAAGGTGAGGCCTTGGATAACAAGGTTAATTCCCCAAGATTCAGGAAAGAAAAGGAAGATGTAAAAGAGGAGGATAAGGCTATCTGGGAGGAAAATACCGGAGGCTTGAATTTATGGAAGTGGAGCTTCACTGGGATTGGTGCTATTTGCTCCTTTGGTGTTGCTGCTGCCGCTACCATCTGTATCATCATTTTGGGAAGCCACGAAAAGAACAGCCAGCAACATCAGAAGCAGAATTTGAGGTTCCAGATATATGCAGATGACAAGGTTTGCTATATTTTTTTATTTTCCAACTTTTTTCTACTCCTCTTCTTTTTACATATATATTTGCACATTTTAGCACTATGCCTATAGACCATGTCCCTTTCCAATATAAACATAGATTAATTCATATGCTTCAAATATAATGCCCATTTGATAAATTTTCTTTTGGTTTTAGAATATTCTTCTTTAATTAGTGAAACTCTTTTTAAGGCTTTTTCACGAAGAGCTTAGTGTAACGGGTGCACATTACCCACTCCCACGTTGTCAAGTAAGAGGGAGATCTTGGGTTATATAAGCGTGGGCACTGCACACCCCAACAGGTTAGCCTTTTGGGGAGAAGGTAATGACCCCGTGACAAGTGGTATCAGAGTCTACCCCTGTTCGCCGTGAGACCCTTGACTTGACGCGGAACATCGATGAGGTCGTCGATGAATTCGGTGTGGGAGAAGGTAATGGCCCGTGGCACTCCATTCAAATATAATGCCCATTTTGATAAATTTTCTTTTGGTTTTAGAATATTCTTCTTTAATTAGTGAAACTCTTTTTAGGCTTTTATATGAAGAGCTTAGGATACGCATCCAATCACTCATATGTTATTTTATTTCTTTTAAATCTAATAATTATTTTATTAAATTAAGTTAATCCTGTTGTGCCGTCGTCAAGTTTTTCTCTTCCGCAAAAATGGAGTCGCAAATGACAAGTAACACCCAATTTCGGGCATTCTTCTTCTGATCAAACCCGCAAATGCTGGTTGTTGTTGCAGAGGATAAAGCAAGTGGTATCCCACACAACAAAACTGAATGAAGCAATTTCAACAATAAGAGGAGTTCCCATTACAAGAGCCCATATAACTAATGGTGATGGTGGTTACTACAATGGTCTCTAAAGCATTGGCTACCAAAGCAATGTCCCCGTCGTTCCTTTTGTGTCAGTTGGAGATGGGGAATCTACCAGGGCATTGTACAAGATTCATGTGGGGTCTCCTTATTTGATATAATAGGAAAATAAAATGCTGCTTTGTGCAGATTCATGTGGGATGGATCCCAGCTGTTTGTGCTCAAGAGACTGTTGTTATGAATGAACCACTTGTTACTAGCGGGTAGGCTAAATGTTTCTTCTTGTCGGATTGGCCCACGGAATTGCCAACAAATCAAAAAGCACCTAAGTCATAATTGGAACTTGGTTTTCATTATTATTATTATTATTATTTTCTTGGGTCTAGAACTTGTTGAATTTTGTATTAGAAGTTTGCCATCTTCAACAAGTAAGATATGGCAAGCTTCTACTTTCTTTGTAGTTACAGTAATCAGGCAGTTAAGATGTCAACCCTTGACCTCAAGCTTCATGAGATGCAAAATACATATTTGTTTTGATAACCCTCATTGTTCCTAATAAGCTCCAAAGAAGATATTTCTATTTTATAGGCTTCCAAGAAAGGGAAAGAAAATGACTGATTAAACCACTCCTCTGTTCAGACAAAGAGAGATTAATTGAGTCATGACCCACTTCACAAAACAAGTCTCGCTCATTGATTTATGAGACCAAAATGAATTCCACACGCTGAAATTTTGAAAAATGCTGACGCGACATTGTGATGTAAAGCCACCGTTGGAACCCAGTATAAGATACGATGCACTGGGGTAGGTTTTTTTTTTTTTTTGACCTAATACAAAGTTGAATTGCCAGGTGGGCTGTCTTGTGTCGGGATTATATATAATTGCAAAAATATCCAAGAAAGCTGGTTAATGACCATGAGTTGTCCGAACATACATTCGAACCAAGTCCCAGCAGCCTTTCTTCAAAAGAGAGAAAAAGATATAAAAAAAAAAATTAGTGTCACCAACAAAGGTAAAGTATTATTTTAAAATATATATATTTTATTTTTTAAAATTTATTTAATAAACTAATTAAATTTATTTTATTTCACCATAGAATTTTTAAAATTATACACACTTTTTTCTTTAAATTATACCCCATCTTGATCGGACTGAATTTATTGATGCATATTCTTAGTGTAGCCGACTTGTTTGATTTCTGCTGGAGAACAATGACCAGAAAAAGGAACATGACAGTTTTATGCGTAGGTGTCGTATCCACCCCCACAACATTGGTGCAGAAGTAAAATTAATGGCTTAATAGTTCCATCATTCAAGGTATAATCCATCTTTTTGGGTACACAAACGGTGAAAAACACAGCCGGACCCTAAGAAAATTGCATGCTAGAAATCATCTGGGGAAAACCAGATAGAATTACCATCAATAAATTTCCACTGCTATTTGCCAGAATTGGTTTAGATCAACATTGAACACATTTGTAATTTTATCAAAGGCCTATGTTCCATGTGAGTTAACCAATAACACAGCAATGAAGAAACTACCTACCACAATGCTCAACCAACCCCTTAATCATCTTCTTTTATACTTCATTTAACATATTTCTTCTTACATGACTTGCACCCAGGACAAAAAGAAACACACCACAGAAAGCAGAGCTCCATACACAGGCAGTTCACACAGTTCAACAACCAATTGACATTTCAAGGCCATGGTTGCAGTATTATTTGTGGTAGTCGTCCCAAAATATTGTACTGTACTAAAAATCAAAAGCTGGCGGGACGAAGAGTTCTTCATTTGGCGAGGCTTCTTCCTAATAATACCTAAGAACTCCGTCGGAATCCCCACGTCCCAAGCTAAAAAATAAAAAAAAAAAAATTAATATTGCCCTAAACTCTACACCAAATGGCTCGAGACCCATCACAGATGCAAGGGAGGAGCCATGATTCTTCAGCTCCATTAAACTGCAGATAAAAGTATTGTGCAGATACAAATGAAGCTTCACTAAGTGCAATAAGGTCCTAGAATTGATGCAAGCAGCCATTAAGCACGAACATAAAAAAAATCATCATTTGCAACATTTTTAAATGAACATGAAAAAAAAATAGACCCATAATACATTTACCAGGCCAGTACGAGCACGTAATCGCAGTCATGACACTCCCAAAGGCAATGGAACACAAGACAACCCATGGCAGAGCATATGTCCCAGGGAAGTAACACTGATATATACCATACACCATGGAAAGATAAAAAGATGAGTCCTGAACTCAAGCATGGAGTAACATAACAACGTGTCACACAATGATTGAGAACTAAAACTCATGACCATTTTAACATCATGCTTCGCATCGAAATCAGAATCCATGCTTAAACAAAGATGAAATATGCATCCAAATGATCATATTTTACAGAAGCAACTTCTAACCCTCTAACTGACGGCAATAAACCCTCTTACTATCTTAGTATTAGCCTCCTCTGTCTGGACCAATCAGCACAACAATTCTCGCAGCTTCTGGTTTTTGTGAGGTTAGGTTGAACACCCAAATCCCAAAAGGGATTGAATTGGGGTGGCCAACTGACAGACAAATCACAAAGATTGGCACATTCTTGACACAGATCTCTTTACTTACTCAACAGTTGTGCCACAAAAAAAAAGAGTCCTTGAAACAAACAACACGTCACAGGACAAACATGAACTGAAATAAAGATCCAAGCTTTGGTAACAAAGCACCATCCTTTCAAAAAAAAAACAAAAACACACACACAAACAAACAAACAAACAAGATAAAATTGGTGTTCGAATCTAACAAGGAAAGGAGAGGCAAGGAATAAGGAGTTCCTCACTCTAATACATTCGGACAAGTCTACGGCTCTGTCTGAACCAAACGGTGTCGTCTATGTAAAAACTTTCGGTTATCATGGAGACATCAAGAATTGATCATAAGCATCACACACAAACACAAATACATACATACATACATACATATATATATACACATATTGGAGGGTTTAGAAATGTCTGAGGCTGCTTGGGGGCCGAATGGTAAGAGAAGATGCATTGGCCCCTCAAAAGGCCTTAGATAATTTGATTTATGCCTCCTAACTAAGCCTGATACGAAATTGGACCCCCAAAAAAAAAATTTTGGAATTTTCATATGGCTACTCAAAGAGGCAGCAGCAGCAGCAGCAGCAGCAGTCTCAGTCTTCTCTTAAAGAAAAACCAAACTGCATAATAATTCAAGAATTACACTGAAACTTTGAGAACTGAAAGAAAGAAAGGAAAAAAGAAAATAAAAAAAAAAAAGAAAGAGAAGGAGAGGTTGATCGATGGATGGATCAATGGAGTGGCCAGAAGGTTTTTCTTTTTCTTTTTTCTTTCTTTTTTGGAGTTTTTAAGAGTAAAAGTGGGGATTTAGGGTTTCCCTTTAGCTGCCCGCCGTCGGGGACGACTGATGATATGCAATCACAAGAATGCCCTCATAGTTTTATTTTTTTAATAATTTCTTGCGACCCTTTCATATTGGCAAATTTTTTATAATTTACGGAAAGAACTTGGTATGTTTTGGAAAGTTACATTTAATTAATATTTAGTGGGCCAGAATTGATAATATTATTTTAAAAAATTATTAATTACAAGTTTGAGTGATAAATTTATTTTAATTTTTTATTTTTAATTTAAGATAATAATACTGAAAAAAAAATAAATAAAGAAAAAAAGCGCCACCATTTGGGCTTGAGGTTGAGACAATAATATATATATATATATATATATATTCCTTTTGCCAAGCCCACGTCACGTCTCTTGGGGGCATCGTAAGGGCAAAAGAATTGACACTTTTTTGGTTTTTTCCTCCCCTTAAAAAAACAGAATTGGTACATTTTTAACAGGAAATGGGCCTCCCTTTTTTTTTTTTTTTAGAGAAAACAGTAAATAATTATTTGTTGATTTTTTATTTATTATTTTTACTAAAATATAAGTTGTTATTGTAGTATAGACAAGATTTTAAGGAACATGATTGAAGTAAAAAAATAAATTTGATGTTATATTTCAATTTAAAATTTTAATGAATTAGATAGGTAATTTTTTATTTATAAGCTATTTACTCTTCACCCTTTAAATATAAAATTTTTAATACATGTTTACGCGCTTTTGAAAGCTTGGTATCAAATTTTATTCACATATATATATATATATATATATATATATATATATATATTTATTTATTTATTTATTTATGATTATTAATCGGCCACGGCACGCGGGGTTATATTAATCGGGCGGATAAATCGTCGTCCGAAACAAATGAGAAGGAAGGAAAAAAGAAAAGAAAGATTAAACAACCACTTTGCTTGGGGAAAGAGTCGTTAATCGTCGTTGCAATAACGGACGGCGGATTGGCAATAAACTTTCCACAAAGAAATTGTTCAGTAATTGAAAAGAGTGAACAGACACAGGTAAGCAAACGCCTACGTCTCACCTGCCCCATTTTCCAGCCAAAAACAAATGAGCGAGCGGGGGGGGACGTACCCCACCCACCACTTACAAGTAGTGAACACAACCTCCCAAATGTCTTGTACTAATAATGAAAGACCATGTTCATTGAGAAAAACCCCCCCCCCCCCCAAAAAAAAAAAATAAAAAAAAATAAATTAAAATCCCCTAAACCAAGAAATCTGCCGTCACCAACTTTACCTCAAAGCTACATTATCTATCTATCAATCATGACCCTCTTTTTCATTTTTTCTTGACTTGAAAGAAAGCGTGCTTTTTTTTTTTTTTTGCCAAGAATTGCGCATTACGTTTTAATTTTAATGGATATTTTTATAAAAGTTCAAATTCTTGATTTTTAACGTAATAATGAACAAATTTTTTTTTTTATCATTAGATACGATAAAAAGACAAGTTTTTTTTTTTTTTCAAATTTATATAGGCCTTGTAAAAGGGATGAATTGCATGCATCGTAATTTCACTTAACGTGCGAGGTTTGATAAAGTAATGAAATTCAATCCCACAACTTTTTCCGAGGCAGGGAAATCTTGAGGATCACTCCTGTGTGAGTTAGGTGGAGTGGTTAAACACCCCACCTTTGTCTGAAGTCATAATTTATTGGCCACCAGAAATTTTCAAATAGGCAAAAATCATTGGGGAAATTTTCAAGGAAAGCCCACACAAAACGGTTGGCAACAGCTGTATGCCACCAGAAAAGGCCAACGGCCACCCTGTTCCCAGTAACGGGCAGATTGGCAATTGGTGTCGGGGCCAAAAAGAAAACGTTTGTGCCAACCAAAACGAACGTTCTTCTCGAATTTTTTCGGACGGGGCTCCCACGCGCACGTGCATTCATAAGCTGTCTTCCCCCCGGGCAGCCTGCCCGTACCCATTCTCTTCCACCGCCTATATATACCAAGAAGTATTAACCGCCCACCCCATGCCATGTTGTGCCACTGCCCCCCCACTTGCTAAGCAAGCAGCTTTCTTATTGTCGCGAAATCCTTTTGGTCCTCACGCACAACAAAATTTTCTTGCTCCGTAGCAAAAATTATTTCAGTTCAGTCCCGCAAGCAGAGAAAATTCAAGATGGAGGCATTGAAGCTCAGATTACTCTTGGCCACGGTGATTGTCCTCGTGGCCGCAATGGCCGTTCAAAATGCAGCCGCCGCCGAAGCCCCAACTCCTAACCCAACCTCTGATGCCAGTGTCTTTGTACCAACCATTTTGGCTTCTCTAGCTGCTCTTGCATTTGGTGTTCTTTTCTAAATACAAGGAATTATGCTCATTGTTCCTTTCTTTTTCTTTTTTTTTTTGTATTATTTTCCTTCACTTTTCTTGATTTCTTGAAAGTGGGTATGTTCTGATTTCTTTTCTTTTTTGGGGGAGTGGTATCCAAATGGTGTACAGGGCTTGCGATGCATAGGTTGTGGGGCTTTTGAGGGACAAAGGGGGCTTTTGAGTTGTTATCCTTTGTATAATCGACGTGGCTTGTGATTTGTGTTCTCAGTATAATTTATGAATTCGTTTGATCTTTCACTGTTTGAACCGAATATGCTTGTTTTTTTTTTTTTAACATGATAAAAAAATTTATTTATATGCCATCCAAATTGGATAGATCAAAATTTTGGAACGCATCTTTCAATCTTTTCTTTGCATTCCCTTTTTCCGATTAATAATGTCGATTTCAAATTATATGTTCATTCTCAAGCAGGTGCGAGATTGTATAGATTAATAAGAGCAAACAATGGAAGCAACTAACTGCAATTGCATTGGTCTATCCTTCAATTGCGGGCTTAATTTCTTTAGAAATTTGCAGGACAACCGTACAATACACTCCAACTTTTTAAAATTCTTGGATCCATTTTAATCGCACCATCTGCTTAATTAACCAGCTCATTGATGACCAGCTATATATATATCATAATCCCTTCTAATCATATTTTATACAACCGGCAATTGTGCAAATGGGATCCAACGTCTAATCATAATGACTCTTTGCATGTGAGGGCCAGACTGTGTGGTGGCGCCAGTGCATTCGGTAGATGGGTTTTATAAGAATTTGATTTTCTAAAATTCTCCAAGAGGCGTACAAAATGTGCAAAGTTTGTTTATTTATTTATTATTATTATTATTTGGAACGAAAATACTCCAAAGACAGTAAGTAAGTTAACGTATATGAAATAATTATTTATCTTTCTTATTTTTGTGATTTAATAACTAACCTATATGAGCTGTCATGCAACTCAAATTATAAAAACTCTATTATTGGACTTATAAAAAATTAATTTCTTTGACTCTAAAATGATTTGTGAGACCGTCGTCTTCATACTTTTGCCAATTAATGTGGACTTTCTTCTTGTTTTGCAACGTTGACAAAGGGAGATTCCTTGTCGTACTCTTTATATTCATAGATTTACAAAACTAAACTACTCCCCCTTTCTCCCCTCCTCTCCAGTTAAGTTGTCAAGCTCCAGGCCCAAAATTTTGTAAAGACGCGTAGCAGTTAGACTTTTTATTTATTTATTTATTTATTTTCTGTTCGTTGTCCCGAAACTTGCATTGCATGATTAGACTAAAATATTTATGTAACAATTGTGACAATAGGGTTAGAATTAGAATCGTGCTCAATTACATGACGTAATTAATCATAAATGCATACTTACGACGCAATAACGTAATTATTCAATATACATTTTATGATTTTATCATTAATTACGATGGAAGTAACAAATATTATAACAATATAATGTATTAATTATCATTTGAATTCCATGTAACTTTACCAAAAAAATGATCATCATCAAGTGAGATGACCTCAATGCAAGCCCAAGGGTGGAGTATTCACAAAATTGACTTTTTCTTTTTAGCCATTGAAATGGAGAAGCAGAATTAGTGCTTTGTAATTTTATCAAGAAAAAATTGTGTATTATCAAAAGAATAAATTCAATAAATATATTTTAAATTTTACTAAATATTTTGACAAAGGCTGAAACTTATTTGATTTTTAGTCTGGATCAGAGACTCAAACTTGTTATTTTTAGCAGGCCCCGAAAGAAAAAAAAAAAAATTGCAATGCAAAATCCTACAAAGCTTGCTCCCCCCCACCCCCCAACCACCACCACCACAAGCACATCCAAGCCCAAGCAAGGCAGCCGAATGGATCAACGAGCAGGGAGATCAAATGGGTCTCCCAAATTGTTGCCCCATGACAAGTTTAGACCTAGACCAACCCAAAATCACTAAATATATTTATCCTGATAGACTTCTCTCACCGTAGATTTCCCATCCTATCAATCTAACGGTTAAGCAACTCTGTATTTTTATTTTTATTTTTGTTTTGTTTTTGAGAGTTTTATCTACAGGCAGTGACGGAAATAAATTCAGAGGGAAAGGAAGACAGCAAGAACAAGAAGGGAAGCAAGGTTGCAGAAAGAGGCTGAGTGAAAGACACGGTGAAAGGAGAGAGAGAGAGAGAGGACTGCAAATTATAGGCGTAGGCAACAACTAATTGAGAGAAAGATATCATCAAATAGAAGAAGCATTTTAGACAGAAAGAGAGAGTATTGAAAAGGGAACGGAACGATCTTTCGATTTGTTGAAGAGGAGAGATTGTGCTTGCTCTCTAGAGGCAGGCATCATATATCTGTTCTTATTATAATCAGCATCATCATGCAGTTATCACAGGGTATCATGTCTTATCCTTCAGTTCATTGCCTCCCCCCCCCTCTCTCTCTCTCTCTCTCTCTCTCTCTCTGCCTCTGCCTTTGCCTCTGGTATTTGTACTAGCCAGACCTCTGAATTGCAGTCTATACGGTTCTTGCAAAGATCTCCCTTTTATCTTATACACTCGTAGATCTTGAGGTTCACAACTCAATCTTCGCCACCTACAACCTTTTTGTCTTTCTTGTGGATCATTTATGCCAATTTTCGGTTCCTGTAGAGGTCTTATCTCTCTACAGTCCATTTCTGTTATATTTTCAAAGATCAACATTTTTTGAATTATTTCTTTGCTTTATCATTTGTGGGTCTTCTCAATTTGCTTGTTTCTCTCATTCTTTAGTTTCAACATTTCTGATTTCTTTGATTTCCAGTTCTGGGTCATCGCCACAATTATCAGAATTCAAGTGTGCTCTGTGTTTTTTTTCCGTTCTGTGGCGGATTAGATTTTTTATTACCTCAAAGCTCTTAGCTTTCTCGGGTTTTCACTTCTGGGTCTTATTTATAATCTCATTTTTGTTGTTTAACTTTACCAATTTCTGAAATTACGTTGATTTGAAGTTCCGGGTCGGTTCCATTTTCTCATGTTCTTGGGTGTTTTTGTCGTTGTTGGCAGAGATGGAGACAGAAGAGAAGAGCCAGCAAGCGTGCAAGGCCTTGGAGCCAGATTTTTTCTTGCAGTGGGGGAACAAGAAGAGGCTTAGATGTGTAAGAGTTAGGGGCCCTCGAATCATCGCACAGAGATCCGACGGTTTGCTTCGCAGGAAAAATACATCTAGGATTGATCGATTTGTGGTCTCTTCTGCTGCACAGAAAGAAGTGGCTTCTCATCTTCAATCCAATCGCCTTACCAGGTTAGATAAATTGAATTATTTGTTTCATTATTGGTTTTTGATTGAGAGGAGAAAAAAAAAAAAAGGAAGCATATTGGCATTCAATCTTAGCTAGTGGCTTTTCTTTTGTGGATTTGGTTATACCTGGTAGATGAGGAGTTGGTGGGTGTTTTTTTTGGTTCATGCAAGATCTGATTGCTTTTTAATGTGACTTTTTCTCGTCTTTCTTCAGAAACCAAGCAGAGAATTGAAATTACCCTCAGAAATTGAGGTCGGAAAGTTCTTTTCGTGTTTTCTGATTGGTTGCTGTGAAAGCTAAGCAAATGGAGGAAATAAAACTGCTATCAGTTTGATTTCTGCTGTGTTGGTTTCCTAATCTGCTTTTCTTTTTAACCCCCTTTTCTCAGCCACCGAATAGACAATTGAAAATTTTCCAACAAAAAATATGAAAAGATTGAAAGCAATTCCTCCATCTTCTGTTCGGTTGATGAGAAAATACAATATATCTAGGGCAGAAAAAAACAAAGAAGAGGATGAAAAGGCCTGGGATCTGTATAATTCTTACAATTGTTTTTTGGGTTGTGGATACTGGGGAGGACTTTATGTTAGATCCTTAATGATGAATGCTCAAATGACTGGAATTTTTCGTTAGAATTTCGGATCTTTATCTTGATTTCTGTGCTGATGTCTGAATGCAGGAGTTCCGAGTCTGCAACTCTCCGGTCAGGTGTGACTGACAATCGGAAATTGTCGAGGTCGCCAGAGAAGGAGGATCGGTATTACACCACAAGAGGGTCAGTCGGTTTGGACGAGAGTGGCAAGGTTGCAATGGAGTGTAACAATGGAGGGGAGAAAGGACTTGTGTGGCCAAAGCTATATATCACTTTGTCAAGCAAAGAGAAAGAGGAGGATTTTATGGCTATGAAGGGTTGTAAGCTTCCCCAGAGGCCCAAAAAGAGAGCCAAGGTCATTCAAAGAAGCTTACTTGTAAGTTCCTTTTTGATAATTCTCTTTCTCTCTCTCTCTCTCTCTCTCTCTCTCATATGAAAATATGAAGATTTTCGTGGGTGAAAATGGGAGAAGTTGATCTAACACTAACTTTTGGTATTTGAAGTCTTTTTTCCCAATTCAAAGAATTCTAACTCTCTCTCTCTCTCGCTTCTAATTTTTCCTGGGGCGTTTGTTGGTGGCAGTTGGTGAGTCCTGGGGCATGGTTGACTGATATGTGCCAAGAGAGGTATGAAGTTAGGGAGAAGAAGAGTTGTAAAAAGGTACTTGATAATCTTTGGCTACATCTAACTACTCATTGGCTACCTCTAATTGTTCACAAATCTTTTGTTTTGAGTTTTTTTTTTCTTCTTTAATTTTTTTGGGATGCAGAAATATTTTATATCGTATTTTCATGTGTTCTATGCAGAGACCAAGGGGATTGAAAGCCATGGGAAGTATGGATAGTGATTCAGAATGAGGGGTTTTACATCACTTGCACCAGCGGAGAAGCCTTTTCACCTTTTCAAATTTTTGGATATCTTTTTTCAATTATTGGAGATCAGGAAAATGGGTGGTTGGATTTTGTTATGTGGGCGAGATAGGTAGCCAGTCTCTGCCGTCTTTGTTGTATAGAAGTAAAGTTCAATTATTATAAATTTGAGAAATAAAATTTTCTCAATTTCTCTCAATTCGCCATTCAACCTGTCCAATTGCGCACGCTTCCGTAGTGTACTTGCAATGTTTCGGGTGTTTTTGGTCCCCTCAGGACGGTAATCTATTGTTTATTCCAAGAGAATCGTGTTAATTGTATCGTACAATAAGTCAAAAGTCTTTTTTGTAACAAGCCTAAAATTCAAATCATAATTTGCATGGTACGAACAACTCTTTAACCATTAAGCTACGGTAGGTGATGCATGGCACAAATTGTCTCTAAACCACTAAATCATGATAAACCGGGATAGGATTCGAAACTCTGCAACCACACTGCTACACGCCCACTTTATTTCGAGTTGGCCTAGTCACATTATTGTATTACATTGTGAAGGGGATATGAATATGATCGCACTGTGCACATAATGGGTTTTTTTTTTTTTTGGCTAGTTATATTGAGGATTTGATCATTGATGTCCTACGGATGGCATGATTAGGTTATAAAAAATTATTTAATAAATAAAATTTTTAGGCTGATTCTTGTAATCACCCAAGTAGCACTTGAGACGACAGATCTCAGGATGGAACCCGGGCATGTCATGAGAACGAAAGATCATTAACAAAAAAAAAAAAACAAAATATATGGTCATTTATCAAAGAATAAATCGTCTCCCTCAAACTCATCTTCTTCAATTCCCCTCTCTTTCTTTCTGCTTCTTCTATTAATAGATGGCCACGGTGGTGTTAGTGGGGATGGGAACTGATTATTTTCAGTCTAGATCCTATGCTTCAAAACAGCTTGATGAAGAACATTAGCTGAATCCATCAATGATCGTGAAGGAATCCTTTCTGCTCCAAGTAAGCCACTACTTGCCTGGCCATGGTTGCTGGTGCAGGACATACTCCATTCTGCTGTTTTAGTTCTATCTGTATCGAAGGAGAGTTAATTATCTTACGTCAAGGTGAGAAGGCAGGCAATGCAGCAATGTCAGCATTAAGAGGAGATATGAAAAACAAGAGCAAATGGCCGTGTCTAAGCTTTCTGGTTCAACTAATGGTGTACCTCGCAATTCAGAGGAGGCTCGTAAGGATCATCAATGCCAGTAAAACCTGCAATCCGATATGCAACCACTTTAAAAGGTTGTGATGGAGGGGCTGGAAAGAAGGCTCAGGTATTGCATTCAGCAATCTAAAAAATGCAAACAAAGACAATGGAGGCAAATTTGTAATACCGAGAATAGGTTTTAAGTTTTTATCCGTAGTTTAACTCTAAACTTGAGCTTCTTCTCATTAGGTACCAGGAAAAAGTTGTGCCTTGTGAATCACCCCAATACAGTCTGCCTATGTTTCTAGGCAACCCCTTCATGTATTTACCAACTTTTGTGATGCTCTTATTGCAAAGCACAGGAAATTATAAGGAAATGAGAAGAAAAAATTTATTTAGTGTACTATTTTCTCTAAAAAAGAAAATAGTGACAAAACTGAATGCAATAAAACTTAGTTTTGAATCAATTCTTTAGAATGCTCTCTTCTATTTAGTTCGTTATTGTATTCATTACAACCATATGTTGTGGCAAGGAATGATGTACATAACAGGAAGCACATCATACTGTCAAAGATGCATTTAACAGAAGTTCTTTGCTACACTTTTAGTAGAGTGGAGTGGACACCTTAAAACAAAAGGCAGAAAGTGTTTTCAAAATATGAAAAAACAAAAAACACATAATTCAAAATCTCAAAATTGAATACAATCCTGTGAAATTTTGGCAATCAAACACCATTACCATCATCATCAACAACAACAACAATAGAGCCTTAATCAAAATTTTAATTGAGGTCGGCTACATCAATCTTTTTTCGTCATGGTATTCTATCATGAGCTAAATTTGGTGTGTGATCTAATTGTTCTAAATGTTCTAAATCATTCTTAACTAAAGATTTTCCACACATAGTTTAGAAGTCCCCTTGGTATATATCTTTAAAAGCGTACCCTTGATCTTTCCAGCACGTGCAAGCTTGTAAAGGCCTTTTGCATCTCTTGACTCACACAATGACAGAGGCGTGTTCATGAAAACCTATATTAAAAAACTAAATCACATTCAATGTGTAAGAAAAATTGGAACCCAGTTTTATGAAGGACCATTATCGAGGAAACTTGCCTCTATAAAACTTGCATCTGGCAGCATTGCACGACAAGCATTGCGGTCCCTTCTGTATGGTGAGATCAGACTAGCAATGCAGACCAAACCAGTATCTGCAAAGAGCTTTGCCACCTCCCCTAAAACCAAAAAGATATACACTAGATATCAGATACCTTATCATGAAGCCATATGTTTCACCAAAGTTAAAAGTTAATCATATTCTGGGCTGCTAGCCTTCTAATTATCACATACTGCAGTCTATCGTATTTCTTTCAATAATGATGCTCAGCAATCAAGTCCAAATATCTAGAGACAATGCAATCTTCTCATCAAAAATAAGAATATCTGGCTCAAGTAAAATCATGTCAATGTGCAGAAATTTGCAGCAAATATAGATAATATGATTGAAAACCTTATCTGAAATTATTTGATCTTTCATGTTGGAACCACACTTACCAACCCTGCGTATATTTTCAGTTCGGTCATCCACACTGAAACCAAGATCTTTGTTCAGTCCATGCCGTAGATTATCTCCATCAAGAACATAGGAAAGCTTCCCTCTAGAGTGAAGTTCTCTGCTTAGGGAGCATGCCAGAGTGCTTTTGCCTGAAAATTTGAGTAGTGGTTTGAGGATATGTACTACAATTATGAAGATCATGACAGCATTAGAGGCAATGGAGTCTTCTATACACTCCATCATTCAGACACCAAGAGAGGAAAAGGAAAAAAACCTCCTATTTTAATAATCAAGCATCCATATCGAGATTTGCAAAAAGCTACAGTGAACCTGTTCAGTTAACAGCTAGGTTTTGATGATAAAATGCCAGCAGTCAGTGACTGGACGTGCCAGTATGTGTCAATCGCAGGACATACCATATGGCATGGTGAATTGGTAAGCATGTAGGTCAGTATTTGTCCACTCTACAATTAACTCTTTGTTATCAGTTGCAATAAGCATTAAATAACCTGAATTGCATTTTGGCGTACAGCATGAATACTGTTTCTTTTAGTTTCTCTTCATTTTTGGAACCCAATTTATCTGGTTCTCTGTGAACTTCTAACGGTGACTTGAAAGACAAACCAGCTCTAGTTGAAGCCCAAAGATCCTGTGGTTCCTGATTTTTATGCATTTCCCTCTACAATTCCATAAATGCAAGTTGGATGTTAGCTACCTTAGCTGACAAACTCTCATCTTAAACTAAACATCGTGGCTCCCATCTATGCCTAGGATAAGAGAAAGAGAGCTACCCCTGTCAAACCCATAGTGTACTAAGTACTAGGACTTAATGGACGAGAACAGAAAAAACTCATCCAGCTTCAAAGAACCAGGAAGAAATACACGTGGTTCCCAACACAGCAATGAAACATGCAAATATTTGCATTAGTAAGAACCACAAAAATCCTGGCTGAACTAAAAGAATGTGTACAGAAACCTCTGAAAGCTTTGAACTTGAAGTGGAAATAAACTATACAAAGAGTCGTAAACAGATAAAAATTCTAATTCTCTACTTCCTGATATATAACTTAAATCAGAAAGTACTGGAAAACAGCATTGTTACTCCCAATCCACATATTGTTAACAAAAAGGACGGTAAAAAAGAAGAAGAAAGTGGGAAACCTGATCCACTGAGACCTGTAATCCACACGACACATCCCTTTTGGTTAAGTAGTTTCTGCCTTTCAGACTTCCCAATTGGGCTTTCCTGCCAAAATATATTGGTCGAATTCCCCAAAGCAGACATTGCAGATTCGTGTTCTTCACTCCGCTATGTTAATAAACAATGGAGTCGCTAAGAGTCTGAATGCGCAAGCTGCAAAAATATAGTTTTACCAGACATTGCAGAAAACACCCACTTATTACATCATAAAAAATTCAAGAACTACAGTCACAGAAATTCTGCTGAAGATCACAATCTCCAACTGTCTACAATTTCTAAACCACACTCAAGTTCACAGAGAAACTGAGAAAAAAAAAAAGATAGAGAGAGAGAGAGAGAGCAAATACCTGGGAGAGTTTTGTGATGTTATTTGGCTACTTTGACAGAGAGAAAGAGAGAGGTGGGGTGGCTTTATCTTGGCATCAATATGAAGAGTGCTCGAAATAGACGGATCAAACAAGGCACAGCGACAGAGTCGTGGAGGGATCAGACTGAAAAGCCACCAAAGTGCATTAATCATCCATTATTGACCATAATGATCCATCCAGCTCCAGTCCTCGCCTTCATTTGTGCTTCGCTTCCTTTTTTGTCTTTAAATAGCAAAATTACACGTGCTGACTCCTGATGCACATCAAAAACAACGTTGTTGAATTTACCCGCAAGAATTTTGTTACCGCCCAACATGAGAATTTAGTAAATATCTTGAATAGATGTATTACAAGAGGGTGTTTTCCACCTAATTAAATTTCACTTTAAAATGAAAGATTTTGGGAAGTGAGAGAATTTGATCCATGACCTTCTTCTTCAGGTTTCATAAATTTAGTGGTCACTTAGGCTACTCTTATTGATTACTTATCATCGCAGGCTTGAATTCTTTTCATGTTTTGATAAATTGCTCAAACTGTACATCATTCTTATAAAAAAAAAAAAATTGAATCAAGACCGCGATAGATGTCTTGATTTGACTTTACAAAAATAATGACTAACCTCTATACACGATGTACCCAATTTGTTCCATGAAAATCACGTCTTCTGAAAAATAAGCATAAAAGTGGTAGATGGGCACTGATGTCTGATGGTTTTTTCCTTCTTTTTTTTTTTTTTAAATTTTTCACATGTTCTGTGTTGTGGCAACATCGTCTGGATGTTGGACTGTTCAAGAGCAACCACCATGCACATTGTCACGGCCCATTATTACTTTTTCTCTAAAAAACAACCAGCCTATGTATTATTACTTACATTTATAAAACTCAATCTTTTATTTCCTATATAATGTGAGATTCCGTCACAACATGTAGCGAGGATTGTATTCTTGATTTAGTTTGTTCAGAAATGGAGGGCAAGGGAGAACTATTGACCCTCTTGGATGGCGGAACCTTGTGGCAAAACTAAATGGAAGCTGTCAAATTTTTGAAACTTGCATGGAAGACTTTTCTGGGACCATGTTTAGAAGACAATGTGGAATGATGACATTGAAATACCTCTAGTCGGCAATAAAAGTCAAGTACTTCTGGCCAAATGGGGTTTTGAATCGTCTCAATGACAGTGTTGACAGTCGAGACAATATTGCTTCTTGACAAATTGATGTTGCGATGATCTCAGTGACCATCTCGAGAGTTGAATCAATACTTGCAAATCCATTAACTCTTCTTTCTAAGACATATACCATCCAATGAAGCAACAAGGACTCAGTCAGTATGATCAAGTTCTAAGTCAGGCAGCAGGAAATACTAATACAATCCTGAATTTGCAAGTTGCATCTGTGGAAAGACCATAGCAGTACAGTTGTCCTGGTTCTCTCCTTACCATTCTTCATTGTGTCAATCAAGTTGTAAATTGAACAAAACTGGATCTTTTGCTGCTTTACTTCCTCAGTTTATTCATCACCGTCTGTAATAATTACATATTCAATCAATTGTATGTGTGTGTGTGTGTGTGTTTGTGTGTTTTTTTAAAATAAAAGTTAGATATCCTTCTTTCGCGATATCGCTCTGGATTTCATATTGTCATGGAGTTGTCTCCAAAACTGAAAATCTCGAATTCAAGACAACTAACAAAAAAAGAAGATATCGCAGATCGGCAACTGAAGCTAGGACTTACTCTAACATTGTCCCAGAAATAAGGGTTTTGCGAGTCACAAAAGCACAACCCACAAGATGTCATTCTGAATTGAGTCAATTTGTGATCAATGATTTCCAAAATTACAAGCTACCATCCATTAATCCAAGATGGATTCGTAATTGTAATTCCACAAAGGGAGCATACTGTGAAATCTTAACCCAAAAGTAATACAGACGCCTGCTCACTTCGGATTTCAATCCTCCATTTCCAATCAAGAGATGGAAAGTAAAATCTCTACAGTAAATCGAAGAAGTACAAAATACAAGAAGAAGAAGATGATGAAATACAACATCCCATCAAGAAATTCTATCAGCTTTCCACTTTCTCATCATCTCTCTTCATCTCTTTCAGATTTCTCCACAGATACCTACCGCTGGCCATGTCAACGAATAACCAGAACCCATTTTGAACCATCTGAAATCCCAACAGCATCAAACTTAAAATAATCAAATGAAAGCATACCAAGAACCAAAAAAAAAAAAAAAAAAAAAAGAAACAAACAAGAAAAAGAAGCAAACTTTCACATACCCTTTTCACATTGAATTCCTGTTTTTCTTTCAGTGATGCTGCCTTGTCAGCCGCGGAATCATCATCAGCAACCACCCCATCAATCTCCGGCGACGACGACCTGATGGTCCTCCATGCATAATAACCAGCCAAAACTGCCGAGAAAAACACCAAGATGAATCTCATCGGGCACATGATTTCAAGAACCAACGGGGGTTTTTAGCTTTTCCTTTTGTTTTTTTTTTCCTTTTCCTTCTTTTTCTTTCCGCCACCCCAGAAAAACCTTAGTCTTTGGAGATGATAATTTGCAAATGGACAGTCTAAAAAACGATAGCCATTGGCTTTTTCCAAATCATGATGGATATGTATAAGGTAGAAATGGTCGTTTCAAGCGTATTGGCAATTGGAATTGGCCTACTAATACAACACAAAGAGACGCGTTTCTGGTGAGAGGTGAGGAGAAGTTTCTAAAACTTGTGTACAAAGTCAACGTTTGGGGGGGGGGGGATGTGGGGGTTGCACCTACTCCGTGCATTTCACTGTCAGTGCTGACTTAGTTGCCCATTGGCTCAAAGTGCTGCTGAATTGGCCAGCATTTTCCAATAACTGACATTATAAAAAAGGGTCTGAATAAATAACCAGAACCAATTAATTTAGACTGTGGACTTAATTTTTTTAATAAAAATTTTATTTTTCTATCAAATTTCAAATTATATAACTAAATACTTAAAATTGAATAAACTCAAATCATGAGATATGTGAAATTAAATAAATTAATATTTAAATTTGTTTAGTTAAACCTATTCGAACATAATCTTCTTCAATTTAATGCCATTGTCTATAGAGGAGGTTATGGATTAGGCATACGGAATAATCCATCCAATCTATTCTAATTGTAGAAAATAATTTCATAACCTAAATTTGGTTCTCTTAATAGGGCATGATGTGTTATTCTTTTTTTTATTATTATTTGCAGAATGCGAATTATAGTTTGGTTACCAAAAATACTTAAACTTTTTTTTTTTTTTATTCATAGGACCTTGAAGCTGCCACTGGAACTAAGAGCCGACAACTCTAGGTATTTTGTTGAATAAATCAAAATCAAGGTTTCTTGCTTGATCACCCAACAAAGATAAGAACCCATGTTTTTTTTTATTAAAAAAAAGAAAAAAGAGAAAGAATCAAAATGAGAGCCCAGGACAGCCCAAATCGTGGGCTTTTATGGGATATGCCACTCAGGATTTGCCGTCCAGTTATTGCATCATTAGTCTATGGTCTGGGCCAGGAAGTCCCAATTACCTTCAAAAGGACATTGTGCTGTGTTAATTGTTTAAAGCATCGGTAAGTTGTAACCTAAATGAATAAAACATGACGATCGGCCATGGCTCAATGTTATTAAAATTACCTCTAAAGCTAAAAGTTTTCAATTCAAATCAATTAGTTAACCAAAGAAAAAAAAAAAAAAAGAAGAAAGAAAGAGGATTCTATCACAAAAGAAAAGAATTTTGATTTGACTCAATAATTCATGAATTTAATCCAATTGAATCTGATCATTATTTTATATTAATTTCTGAAAATTTCAAACCTTTACTAGGCCGCATTACTTCTTGATTATGGTTCTATCTATAACTAGGAAGATCGGAGAAATTTACAGTCTAATTCAACTTTAGTCTGCTTTTAATTTGAAGCGAAAATGGTGTCACGTCTACATTTCACATTTTCCAAAAGCAAAAACTCCCTCCTGCTGCTTCTTTATGAAATGGAATCCAAATAAGAAGGAACTTTCCTTTTTGTGCATGACCTATGACACGGAGGTGGTGTTATATATCATACAGATTCCTTCAAGATTCACTCTAGTGGCACTCCTTTGTTTGTTTCTCTAACTTACAGCGACCTGGCCCCACGTAGTCTCCCATTTGAGGCTACCTTTCTAAAGTGGCTCACAAAAGTTTTTTGTGCAACATATTTTCCTGCTGTTTTGGATCTGAGTTGCTATGCTCAATATAAAGAAATCAGAAAGAAACAATTAAGCTTTCTTTTTCGGCGGCTCATTACTGGAATGACCAACTTGGTTTGAGTATAATCGGTTGGGGATGCATATGTTGATGGGAACTAAACTATGACATCATATCAAAACGTGATATTATGCAGAATAAATAAGAAGAAAAATAACCTGATTGCTTAGAATAACCAATTCAATATTAGACATTATGAAAGCAACACCATCTAATTATTTGAATTTCTTCTCCTATAGTTGATAACATACATATTGCAGGAAAGTAAAAGGTGTGTGTGTGTGTGTACGGACAAGAAAAATTGCTTCCATAAATATAGGTGTAGTAGGGCTTAGTGGGTTTCTCACTTTCTATCTTGTCATCTTTCATTCATCTCTCAAAAACATGGGAGGCAATAGGGTCTCAAGAGTTGGTCAAGTTAGTGGAACCCAATCTTTAATTTCACTTCCAAGTTCTATTAATCCTCTCTCTACAAAAGGAAAAGCCCAAAAAAACAAGAACAAAACCCTTTTTACTATGATCTCAACTCAACTTTCACGGGCATTACCCACTTTAATGTCAATAATCTGTTAGACTGGAACGAGGGCAGGTGGGGATCTGCCTAACATTCGTATTCTCGTGTATCTTTACTTTAAAAAAAAAAAACAGTTATTCTCCTCAAATTAGCTGATATAAAGTGGTGTGAGATTTTGCAATCTTGTTAAGAATATAAAATTCATGTTCAACTCTCGACAAAGTATAATAATATAACCTAACTTATAATATTTATGAGTTTTACCACTTTCATTACTGATATAATGGGATTTCAAGGTGTTTTTTTAACCACAATTTTCTTTTTCATAATCTTGAAAGTGTGTGGGTATAGTTTCTTCATTCTTTTCTTAACGGGAAGGGGAACATAATAAGCCAAGCGCATTCGCGTCTAGTCTGCTAGTTGTTGAATTTTGTTAGAGATGGCCATAATTATATGCTTATTCAAGCTCGAGAATATAACAGTTGCTCCCTTAATTGGTGGCTAGCACATTTTTACCAACATGAATTATATAAATTTTCAAATTGGAAAAAA